>PVIC010000024.1:11934-235222 GCA_004025085.1 Thryonomys swinderianus
AAAAAAAAAAAAAAAAAAAAACAAGAAACAAAAAACATTACTAGTTGACTCTAATATATAACAGACGAAAAATTTCCTTTAGGCATCTGAGAAGAGTCTCTGATTCTTTCCCAAGATCCATCCATGCATGGTCAATTATCAACCTAATTGTTAAAACCAACAATGGAGGATTAACTCTTTTTTTTTTTTTTTTTTTTGAGACAGGGTCTCACTTTATAGTTCAGGCTGGCCCTGAGCTCACTATGTAGCCCAGGCAAGCCTCGAACTCAGCAATCCTCCTATGTCTGCCTCCCAGGTACTGGAATTACAGGCATGAATCACCACACCCAGCTGGAGGATTAATTCTTGCTGCACCATGTCTTTGGTTAGTTCATCATCTGGTGCTCCAACCCTGTCTCTCAGCACTTCTTAACACTGTCTAGAAACTGCATCTACCTTTCAGCTTTATCTGTAAAGGTTAACACAGTGCCAGAGATGTAATGTTGCTCAGTAAATATCTACTGAAAGAATAAGCAAATGCTGGATAATTGCAAATGCTGTTTTTCCAGGACTACCTATACAAAGGCCTGGAATATATAAACTGAATTAATATAAAAGCCATTGAATTAAAAACATAGTTGTTAAAATGTCTGATTATGGAGCATAAGACACAAGCTAGACTAAACCACAGGGAAAAGAAACATCCACAGGGCACACAGGCAATTACTGGTGCCCAGGGGTGTGCACACCTGTGGTCCAAGCCTGCCCCTCCTGTTTCCCTCCACCTCACAGCAGACACACTGGGGAGAAGCATGTGCCCCAGCCACGCCAGCTTCACAGTCCACACAAGGGTATCTGGTGGCAAAACATCAATTATCGCCTTCTCATCTGAGAAGTCAAAGGCTGGATTTCCAGAGGGTCCTAGTGGCTGCTTACTGTCTGCTCGGCTCTGATACATAACGTACCTTTGTTGCTAGCAAAAGACAAAGGCAACGAAATCAGTGTCTGGAATGAAGCAAACCCGAGAGTGAGTGGGAAGACAACATGGTCTGAATGGAAGCAGTAGACAGTGTACAAAGTGCCATCTTTAGCTAACATCCTCCTCAAAGACACTCCAGAAAAGCAACCTGTAAGTGACCATGAAGGAAGGACATGCTCCAGAACCGAGGACAGCTCTTCTGCGCTGTGCTCAGGAGATGGTACTTGAGGCAGGAGACTGATGCGGTCTCCCAGGGGAGGAGCCATCAGCCAGGCCACTAGGCAGGAAAAGTGATACTGGTTCTAGAAAGTCATTAAGACGGAGGTGGAATCTTCCCCCGTCCAGTTCCTGAGGTCATGGGTTGGGCCACATAAAGAGGCCGGGAGAAATTTAAGAAGGAGGTAAAATGAGAATTCGGCAGTCCTGGGAAAGAAGCTGCTTCAGCCCCAGGCCTCCTCGAACTATAGTGGAGACACAAATTAAGTCCAACTGGCCCAGCTCTCTCCAACTCAGTTAAAATGTTTATTGTTTGTCATCCAGGACTCTAAATCACTCCAAAGGGAGCTTATTTGTTCTCTTGAGTTCACCATTAACCCTGTGGGGGCTTGGAAGAGAGCTTTGAACTGAGAAAAATCCCTGGCGGTAATTAAATACAAAAGGCCTCCCAGAGTCCGCCTGTGCCTTCAATTTGGCAGCCTGCACTAGCCGAGCAGAAGGGGGAAGATTTGATTTTAATCACACAGATTTCATATTTTATTTCGCTCATTAAAATTCCTGATAAGGATTTACTTCAGCATTTTGTGGCTCTCCCTGAATATTTGACGAGGGTCTTTTTTTTTTTTTTCTTTTCCTCTACTGCAATGTCGTTTGACTTGTTCCTATTCCATGGTCGAAACAGATCGCTTCACATTGTTCATATCCAAGGTGTGAGGAAAAGAATAGAATTTAGCACTGCCAGCCCTACTTTGTAAGGATAGCCATGCTCAGCCCAAGTGAGAGAACCAGTTATCTAAAAATGAAGGAATGGAATCAGGATGAAGGAAAATTTTGCTGTCTGTTGTTTTCTAGGACTCGTAGACGAAAAAACATTCTAGGCCTGTATGAAATTATATTGCTTGAGAAGGGAAAGAAATCCTTCCTAGGCGTTGCATCTAGAAGTCCACTGAATTCTGACTGCAGCCATGTGGCCCACCTTTGCAGGGCCTGTAGGAGCCACTCCCAGGGCCAACTCCAGTTCCAGGCCTTACTTCTTTGTTTGTGTCACCATCAGATTGCCAACAACCTGGCCCAAGTTAGAAAGGTGGGATTGTCCTACTGTTCAACAGGACATCAAATGCCACCTCTTTCTCACCCACAGAGAATTGAAGTTTAGTTTACATGTTTATAAATGTATTCATGTATATATTCAATATACATAGAATGAGGTCTACAGTATGGCACATACAATGGGTATAGAATATTATATAGTACTTTATATAAGGAGAATATATCAGTGTACTTTGTACCACATACAGAGTAACAAGACCTGGAAGAGGATACAGTACTATAGATACACTTCTCCAAATTTATATTCTACATACTGTATCACACATACTATACTCTTCATCAATACCTCTCTATACTCTAAAATTTCTCAGCTGAACCCAAGATTTGTAGTTGCAGATATTACGAACATATTTCACATTCAAGGCCTTGCTGTGTTGTCATGGGTGGGACCAGGCAGGAGGCTGGGAGGTAGCACCTGAGCCCTGAGACAAGTCACCAGGGGTCCTTGCTCTGGAGGGAGGCCCTAGTGTCAGACAGAAGTCCAGTGAGTTTCCACTGCTAACTACCTTGGGTATATTGTGTTTAGAGGGCAAATGGGAATTCTCCTTTGTACTAAATATACATCAAAGCACCCTTTAGTCCCATTCCCATCTACCAATACAATTTTAAGATTGCTGCATTGCATTTTTTGAGGGGTCATTCCAACCTTTGGCTGTGTTTAAGTAAGCCAATTCTGCTTAAACAACTACAAATAAAATTAGTTCAATGACTGCTAAGTGGAGATCATTTACCTTTTGTCTTGGTATGCCAACAAAGTTCCTTTCCTACCGCTGACATTTTAAACCTATCAAAATGCAGAAAGCACCAAAAAAGTGTGTGTATGTGTATACATATACATCCTGTTTTAGCATATAAGAATGTAGACATGAATTTTAATTCTTTTCATCATTAATAAGTAGTAAAGAGGCTGTAAGATGTCATAGGGAACATTCCCAGGAAATCCGAGCAATCTGCTATAAGCAGGAGGGATGTCTCCATGCCAAGTCACATAGCACACTGCCTGTGTTCAGAGTTCACAGAGAAGGAATGAGGAATTAATGAGGAAAGCATGCACTCAACCTCCACTGAGCTCATCTGAGAGAAGCGCTCCCTTTCCTGCAGCATGGGTGCCTGTTCTCTGTGTTGCACCCGTTTCCTGCTTCTCAGTCTTTCGTGTGTCACTGTTATTGCTTACAGAACAGACTTTGGTCCACTGCACTACGAGTGAGGGCCTGTTGTGGTTTGAACCCTGAGCACCTGCCCATCTGGAAATCTCTACTCAGCTGCATTATTTCGCTGCGCTGAAATTAAGCCTCATTTCTTGCTCAACTTTTCTTGTTTTCTTCAGCAAAACTGAGCACAATCTTAAATCTCTTTTTCTCACTGCTTTATAATCTTGTCACTTCACCATTAAATCTTTCTTCCCTCCAAAAACAATGAAGAGATTTATTTTACCCTATTCTGGCCCTCCTCCATGTAGGAAACAAGAAGATAAAAGGAGATGTGTGTAGCATGTGCGTGTGTGTGCGTGTGTTTGTATGTGTGTCTGGAGAATATGCATGTAATGAGATAAGAAACTTTTCACTAAGGACCCACCAGTTGGGCCCATGTGGTGTATTTTGGCATGATGCTTTTGCCTGGACCCTGGGATTTTGGTTATCCTCCAGTATATCATGCTAATTGTAGAGATAACATGGCCTTCTCTACCCATCTGGAGCGGCAACTGCTCACAGACACTCTCCGGGGTCAGACTTCAAGACAAGGAGGAAAGAGAAAAGACTGGGATTAGCAGTGGATTTTTCTAACAGGAGATCCTAGACTCCGGTAAATCTGCTATAATACATAGCTATCTTTGCATCTCTTTAGCCTATTCTTAAATTCTCTCATGACTTTCCATCAGGTACCCACCAAGCTTCTCACTTGGAGGCAAAGAAGATGCCAGGAATTCTGCAGAGCCAACCTTGCACAGCACAGGTGCTCCTGGCAGCACTGAGTCCCATTAGACAGCCAGGCCCAGAGCAGCCTCTCTGCTCCTCAGCAGGGGCTGTGATGCCTGGCTGGGGTCTCTTGTTAGATGAAGAAAGTGGAAGCCACCAAAGACTGAGAACCTCATGCACTAGGATCCTGAACAAACTGACCTTGGACTCCCACTGTTGTGCTCTTACTTCCAGGCCTCAGTAGCCAGAGATATTGGGAAGATACTTTGGTGCATCTGATGCCCAAACTTCAGAAGACACTGTACAGGTGTGGTCACTATTTCATTCTTCAGTTCACACTTGACCTTTCCTTATTCCTGAGCTTACTAACACCAGGGACACTCGCTAAATGATTGTTACAAACTGAAAAGTAGCAAGGTGGGCCTGGGAAAGTTACTTCTAAGCCTGATCTTTAAAATGGGATAACCATATTACAAAGCTAGGAGATGTGTTTTAAGAATTAATTGATGCAATCATAGTAACACAGGCAGCACAGTTCCTGAAGCATTTCAATACAATACTCAGAAACTCAGCTTTTATTACGGTAATCAGGTAGGCAATGAGCATTTAACATATACTGGGCAACTTACCAAGCACTGAGGGTACAAGGCAAACAAGAAATGGTTTGTGGCTTTGACTGGCTCACTGTCTAGAAATGTGTTCATTTGCATAATTAAGAGGGGCAGACTTTAAAAATCCTCCTTTTTATATGAGACAACTGCAGTTCAAAGAAGGTAATTAAACTGTTTTAAAGCTACACAGCTAGTAATAGGCAGAGTTGGGATCTGAACCCAAGCCCAAGCCATTACAAAAGATTTCTCTCTATCTGCTTTCCAATGCAATTAGTGCAGATAAAGTGAGAATCCAGGAATAAAAATGAAAGACAGGGCTGCAGGAGCCTTTATGTGGCCTTATTATAACAGAAGTTTCAAGAATGGCAAGAGAGGGGAAATACACCCAGTGAGAACTGGCCCCATGAGATGACAACTCCTGAAGCCCTGCACGTCAAGGGCACCTTGGCCCAGTAAGTGTCACATGGAAAGGCTGGCTTTGTGGGGTAGCTGTACCACCAGCCAGTACCCTTCCAGCTGAGATCCTGACCAGCAAAAGGGTCATGCCACTGAGGATTGCTGTCCCGTGCCTCTGTCCAGGAAGGACCCTGCCATTTCCCTGGACACTCAGGTTGGGTCAGAACTGCCAAGACCACAGCCTTTGCTTCATATGTACTTATTCTACTTGGAATTTGTTAATTTTCTAATTCTTTATAACTGTCAAGCACATTACATTTCTTCAAAAGAAGAAAAAAACACCATTCCATTTCTGAAAAGTATTACAACAGTTTCCATTACTTTTTATTTTATCCTTAGTTATTTCCAGGTATTACTCCTATATAATATTTCTATATAACACTATTTATTTGGCGCTGGGGATCAAACCCAGGGCCTTATGCACTCTACAATGGATCTTACCACTAGCTAGTATTTTTATGTTTAATGTACATGATGTGTTTAACCTTTTGTCTTAATCTTTTCCTTTTGTACTTTATTGGTGTCTAAGGACTTCTTCTGACTCTTAACCTTTCATCTTTATACTGGGTTGAGCTGGGTTATCTAAAAATTCTCCTTCATTTCTATCTTCACTTTCAGTCACTGTAGAGAATTAACTCCATCCCATCCTTTGACCTTTCCAGTATTATACTATATATAACATCTCGTCAGTCCTTGTTTTCTGAACTTTTCCTTTGTTTTTCTTTTGTTGTACTTTATTTAGGTAACCAGCGGAAAGCATGGTTGTTTTCATATAAAAAATCTCTGCCATCAGGCTCTTTTCAGACATTAGGATCCAGGCTTAGCAGATAGAGCTGTGCTCTTGGGGAGTCTGCTGGGCAGCCAGAACACAGGGACACCATCAGTGAGCTCAGGAAGGACTATTTGGGGGCCAGCACAGACGGAAAGACAGGTCTGCAGGGACCCTGCTTGTATGGCTGGGGTGGCCTGTGGTAGCAGCGGGAACAGGAAGGAGCCTTCAGTGATGGTGCTGTCACTGCTCCTTTTGCACAGAGGTGTCCATTTCTCGCCAGACTTACCATCTGTAGCAGACTAAGTGAAAGCATGCCTCAGTGGGTACAAGCCGGCTTACTGGCCTGACACTTCTTAGTGGCAGAGGGTTGTCCAGTGCCTGCGTTGACTGGAGTCCTGAACTCTGCTCTGTTATGTCAGCTGAAACGCTGAGGTCCAAGTGTGACAACTAAACACACCTCCAGAGACTTGGAAATGTACCCAGAGGAGTGAGAAAAAATTCTCCGTTGAGAACTTTTAAAATTAGAAGTTTCATGCTTGTGGCCATTTTTTTCTGACAGGGAGAATAGCCATCATCCTATTTGATCTATAAAAAAGGAAACTCAAACTAAGAGTAGTGATCTCCCAAAGTCATGTAGAAAGTCAGGTGAATGAGGTACTTAGCTGTCCTAACCCAAATCCAGTCCCCACTTCAATTCTTGTGTCAGCACTTCAGCCCTGTGGGGTCACCAGGAGCCTGGCCCCAGAACAGCTTGAGTCACAGTATGTACCAGAACTGTCTGTGGCTTCCCAAGGAATCAGAGCCTTCCCCGGTGTGGCCACTGCTGGAGCAGAACAGCTCTACAGGCAAGACTGAATTGAAGAAAGAAGGGAAGGGTCCTGAGCCTCCTTACATCTAGACTTCATGAGGACACTCAAGACTATAGAACAAGTTAACTATAAAAACCAGCTAATTCAACACGGGGCTAGCACCCTCTCATCACTTTGTTCCAGTTCTCATGAAAACAGAGCTCCTTACTGGTTACCTGGGCCAAGCACCGCAAAGCTGGCCCAGCAGTGTGGCCTCACATAACAGACAAGGTGCTAATGGCGAGCACAGCTTCTAATAATCAAGCCAACGACCTGTTGGGGTCTTGGCTGAAAGCTGCCAGCAGGACAGTTACTCAATAAAGGCAAAAGATGTCCTATCCAGTATAAAGTGTCACCAAGCTAGAAATCCTCAGAGAATGGAGTCACTCGCTGCCTGAGCCCTCAGGTTGCAAGCAGCAGGGCAAAGCCAGGCATAGATTCTGTTCCCCAGAAGGAAAAGCCAGTTGCAGCATGGCAGAGTGCCTATCCCGGGTGACCCTGGAGTCAGTCCAAGAAATGGAAGTGATGCCATCAAGGAGAAAGACCCCATAACTCAGGGAAGGTCAGGCAGCACAGCCAGCAAAATCAAAGTTAGACAAAATGCATAGCCCATTGGATGGAGAATGCAGGAGTGCACCATAAATATTGGTAATGACTTGGCCACTGAATAAAGCCTATTTGGGGAATCAAGGAAAGAAAAACCAGGAAGCACCTCAAGAATAAAGGATACCCACTGGGTAGGCATCAGAGGCCAGGAGCCAAGCAAGCTCTTGGAAAGCATTTTAACTTCTTTGAACCTCAGAATTTTTAAGTTCTTGCTAATGGGGGAAGATAAATTCAAGTAGTAGGATACAGTAGCTAAAAACTACTAGTTTCTCTTTGTTCAGTGACAAGAAAGTTTTGTGCTATTATTTGTTTCTTGTTTTTGAAAGAGAGAATCTCTTTGGCTATGTCTTGCATTCTGAATAAGGATAGAGTGTATGAACCACTGTTATGCTACTATTAGTTTGTTATGAAATTATTTTTTCATAAAATAAAAATGATTTTTAAAAAATAAAGGTTATTACCAACAAAAAAAGAACTTAGGATCTGGGATCAGGCAAATCAAAATCAAAGTTTGCATACTGAATAACTACATGACCCAAGAAAGATTCTTAATGTCTGCAAAATATGTAATTTCACTGCTTTTAAGATAATAGTAAGTATACATTCTCGTCCATATGCTGGAAAGTTTAAGTGAGGCAATGAATAGAAAAGTCCCAGTGCTTGACATATAGTAAAAATTCAGCAAATACTAGCTTTAAAAGAAAACGATTTTTTCCTCAACTCCGCACTTCACTTGGAGTGAGAAGACAAATAGAAAGAAAGGGAGACTGCTGCTGCCACCACCAGAGGGTCTAATCTTAGTGACCATCCTTGCTCTTAGCAAGGTCTCCTTTCCTACTTCTTACACCTCTGGCTTCTTACACCACAGGAATGCCACAGAGACTTCCTCTCTTTTGTTCATGATATCCAAGAATTCTTACACTCAGAAGCATTTCACATTCTTTTCATGCCTGTAGCCAGGCTTCAAGTTTGCATTCTTATACCTGGGTTTGGATCAGGAGACAAATTCCTACTTCATTCCAGAACCAGCGAGAAGTATCCAATTTTTAAGCTGGTTAAACTTGCAAGGACAGCAGGAAACAAAATAAATATGTAATGAAGGAGAGCTTTATACAGGCCAGTGTCTTATCTTAGAGGCACAGGGATGCACATGTGTGCACGTGCACACACACATATCCACACACGCACTTGTGTACATGTACACACCTCATCTCATGCCTTGGAAAGATATTTTATGAAAGTAGTGTTAGGGTCAGACTAGCAAATTTTGACAAGAACAACAGGATATGAAATGTCAATTCCTTCTAAACTTCTCCTTCGTGAGTGATGCCAAGCACCTGCCACCTTTTTGAGAACTTTTCTGAGCAAGTGTCCTCTGTGGAGAGTTCTCTGTAAGTCTCAGAGATATGAAGTCTCTGCTGGTTTCTAAATGCCACCTCTCGCCATTCCACTTGCTCACCACACCCCTAGTGACACATATTCTCAAGGGATGTCTGGTCCTCTGAGGCCCGGGAAGTCGCCACATGGCCTGGGAAGCTATGCATCCCTGCAGAAGGTCTGCAGGGCCCGCCTCCCGGGTGCGAGGTCAGTTGAGACTGCAAGCTCACTGGCCCTCCACCTGTGACACTGACTGTGGCTTCCTGAGCTATTTGGGGAAATCAGCAACCACTTTAGTGCCTTTATCTGCTGCTGTGGGAAGAAGCCTTACATATTCTACAGTCAATTGACTTTGGAGTAAAGGAATCCAGCCCTCATTTCAGTCAATTCTCCTTACCTTACCAGTCTACTTTGCAGCAGTTTGCATTGAAAATTGCAAGGCAAAGTGGCTTCCAATAGAACTCAAAGCAAGGCTGCCTGGGATAAATTTCAACCCAGGGCAAAATCTGCTACACAGAAACCCTAAAAGTCACTTTAGAATTTTGCAAGCACTGAGCTTAAGTAAAAGTGAGAAATTGTAAAAGCAATTTAAGATGGAATAAATATCAAGGGTGTATCCTGAAATTGCAAACTCCCATTGTTCTCCACCAACCACTTGCAAACATTTCCTGTCTTCCCTCAGAAGAGCTCTGGGTCCTGCTGCTGGCCAGGGCCTATTGCCCACCCTGGTCTAGCAGTTAAACAAGCAACCACCATGTAGTTTATCAGGTTTCTGACTCATCCCCCACTGGATGCTTTCTCTATCCTCCCTCAGCTCAGCTCCCATCTCTACAGAATCACAGCTGACTGCCAGGGGAGAGGCTGGTTGCCTTCCATTCCGGTGGTTGTTTTGATGACAGCCAGAGAGGCTGCAATCTTCTGAGTCTTGGATGCTTAACTCATCTCAGACATGAGGACAAAAACAGCACTGCCGGATTGTCACTGCCTTTGCCTCTTTGGCTCCTAAAGTCCCTGCCCTCCTCACTCTTGACCCTGGTCATGACCCAGCTGGGTGATGTCAATGGACTGGGGCAGGGACAGGTCAAAACCGTGTGGCCTGCCCTGCTACAGACAAAGGAGAACCAAGCGGAGGACCAGTGGATGGACTTACTAGCTCCTGAGCTCTGCTTAAACACTCTCATCTACAAGTGTCAGCGGTGAGGTCACCCCAAGCACCCTCCAGCCAGTCAGTGTCTGCACTACTGCACTGTACAGGACAGCTGGTGACAAGGGTCTGAAGGCTGAAGCCATCAAGACAGATTGAAGAAATGGGGGAGGAAGGGCCACCTTCAACTCCCCCCTAAAAGGGAAGCTAACTACTTCCCTCCCCCCAACAGTGAAGCTGACTACCCTCATAATCTCCGTGGTCTCTGCATCCATAATGATGATCCTAGGTAGAAATGTTTGCACTGGGAAGCTCAGTGAGCCCATGATACCCAGGACAGTCAGGAATGTGAGCAGTTCTGTGTACCCTCATCCAAGGACACTGGAGACAGGCAGACCCACTCCCAGAGCTGACTCTTCTCCAGAAAGTGGGTGCCAGTTTCCTTCTCTAATGAATCCTGGGTTTCCCCCATCTCCCTTCTCTTATAGTCCCTCCCCACTGCAGGGCCTGAACGTGACCAACCAGCAGCAGAATGAATTGCTGCAATACAACTGTTATCTCCTCTGAAAAACTACAGCTCTTTACACTATCTGCAATGCTCTCCACCCTACTAGAAGCAATATTCTCTATAGGAATGGCTTGATATGTGCTTGGCATTTTCTTATAATTTTACATATATTAGTCATTTATATCCACAGGAACTCTCTGAATCAGAATCTTCATTTTGAAGAGGAAAAACCTGAGACTCAGAGAAGTTGCTGAATTTGCCAATATGGTGTAACTTGTAAGGCCTGGACCCATGATTTGAAAACAGTACCTCCTCCACTAGCCTGTGCTCTGAACCTCCAGACTGTGTCATGGAACCTGTCCACAGATTTTCCCCATTACTAGATCTTCTCCCCTGCATCTTCCTTCATGCCAAGGACTGTCCCAGTTCCACTGAGCTGAGCCTCCTCACCATCCGATCACAAACCATGCTCAGTCCATGGGCAACTCTGTCTTCCTTTACTTAAATCTTAGCCATTCTCCAAGATTAGCTCCAGCCCGATTTGCTGTGCATCATGCTCTAGGGGTGCAAGCCCACCCTCATGTTTGTGGACCTCTACATGCAGAGAGACAGGCTTCTCTGTCTCAGACCCTCCTGTTTCATGTCTGTGCCTTGCCTTGTTCTGAGATCACTACCAGCATTCCAGAGAAAGCAAAGCACCTCATAGTGGTTAATACTGGGAACATTCCAGACATTCAACTGAGTTAGATCAGCAGAGTACAAAACTTATGAGAACAATCCCAACTCTAAGTATCACAAACTGTAAAAGAAAATGAACACACAGTTCTCTATACAAACAGAGCCACACACAGCTCACTCAGACCCACGCACTATGGCTTCCTGGAGCCTCAGTGCTCCATTTCACTCAGAAGCATTTTTCACCTGCTGCTCCGTGAATCCAGGAGAAACAAGCTGAGGCGTGACCTCTGTCCCCCGAAGGGTGTCATCTGATGCTTGGGATCCTCTAGTCTTATACATGGACAGGTGGCTTGTTTCAACTCTTAAGAATGCATTTCTCAGTTCTGTTTCTTCCCTCATACACCAGGAATGGATGGTTGGCACTGGACACTGTTCCCCCTTGAATTCATCTCTAGTGTACAAATCCTGTTTATTATTCCACCCAACTCTTCCTTTTGTAAATAGTTGATCTCTTGTTAGTATAGCTTGAAGTCTTGGTATTGCTATGCCATTTTATTGCTCTTATTGCCCAAAATTACTTTTACTATTCAGGGGTTTCCTGGTTGCATATGAATGTCAGGATTGTTTTCTCTAGACCTGTAAACTATGCCGTTGTTATTTTGATTGCGATTGCATTGAATCTGTTTAATAGTTTGACAGTATCGGTTCTGCCTATCCAGAAGCATTTCCATTTTTTGGTATCTTCTTCAATCTCCTTCTCCAGAATACTGTAGTGTTCTTTGTAGAGGTTTTTGCACTTCCTTAATTAGGTTAATTGATAGCTATTTCATTTTTCTTGAAGCGGCTGTAAATGGTATTGTTTTCAGAATTTCCTTCTCATCCTGTTCATTGTTGGTATGAGCAAATGCTAATGATCTTTATAACTACTCCAACCCATTAATTAGGAGTGTGTATATATGTGTGTGTGTGTGCTTGTGTGAGAGAGTGCTTAAGTGTTTTAATGAAAAAAAATATGGTCCCATGTGCCTATTTCTATGATGAAGAATAAAAATAGTGAAATCCGGGACATTTGTCCTCAGCTCCTCTGTCCACAGCTGTCTGCACAGTGACAAATCCCTCACTTCATCCATTTCTCTATAGAGTGGCAGGGATATTTCCCTCATAACCCACACACTGGCCCTCCTACCCTCTCGGCCTCACTCTGACCTCCCCAGCAGCACAGAAATGCTGACAACACTTGTGCACACGCACGTTGTGTGCCAAGAGAGTCCTATCTGCCCAGCTCACTCAGGATTCTGGGAACCCAAATAATGGGCACTCAAAAATGATCAATTTGAAATTACTAAATGCATGACTGAATTCTAACAAATAAACAAAAAGCAGTCCCTAATTTAATTCTAATTCAATACTAACAGTTTCTGAGACATGATTCCATTGCCACAGCCATAGGCTTTCTCGTGTATAAAATGAGATACCTTGATGATATAAGCCACTCATGACCATCTAGCCCCCCTCTCATATAAGCACGTGACGCAGGAGGGCCTACCTTCACAATGACTTCCAGATGACCTTGGAAGATGCTATTCCTCCCTGCTATGTGGGATCAGGGTGAAACCCTCCTGGGCCAAACGCGCCACAGGATCCTGCTTCCCTGCTTACCTTCCGCAATCTTGGGTTGTTTCCTCCTGTTTGTCAGAGGAAGGATTGGCTTCAAAGTTACTACCATGCATGGGAGCCAGGAATCAAAGGCATCAAACCTGACACAGAAGCCCCAGTCTTACTCGGTGCCTCCCAAGGAATCACAGAAGAGGTCTGAATTATAAGGCTGAAGCGGAAGCACATCGGGGTTTGGGAAGATGGCCTTGCAGATCAGGCGCCCCTGGTGCCTGGGCATCAGAACTAATCCGCTGTAGGGCAGCTTTTGTTCCACCAACCCCAGGTCTTGTCTTAGAGAGAACCTCTAGGGAAGAGGGGGACGAATGCACCACAATTGCTGCACCTTTGACGCACAACATATCAGCAAAGAGGACCTCTGCAGATCGCACAGAAGCACCGGCCCACGTGCGCTGAGAACCGCGCTGGCTCATGGTTATGCAATGTGAGACTTGATAGAGTGTAGCTGTCGCCTGCTAGAAATTGAAAGCGATCTACTCCTACCTGTACATACAGCGAGGAAAATCGCTTTCAACTCATTGAGAGGCTTTAACAGCAAAAAGATTGATCAAACCGACTCGGAGCAAATAGCCCTGCTGCCTACCGCCACCAGACACATAAACAAGAGGAGGCTGGTGGGCCCGGGGGCGGCTGAGCCTGGTGCAGCACAGAGGAGCAGACCGCTGGTGCGTGGAGACACCTACAGGGAGCTCATTTTCCTGTCTCACCTCGGAAGGGGGCGGGAAGAGGGCCGCCCCTGGTAAACAGAGCTGTTGAACATCGCTCATTTTAGAGACTTGTGAAAGAAACTGATGAATTCCCGAAAGGGGGGATCCTGTGCGGTTACTAGTCCTGACCTCCCCAACAAGTCTTGGAGGAGTCTCCAGGGGCGCCAAGGCGGCCCAGCCTGATCTGCTCACCTTTCCTCAAGACTCTTGAGACCGGGCACTCCAGGCCTCCCATCTCTTCACAGGTCCCAGAGCAGCCTTAACCAGGAGACTGACGCCTGTCATCTCTCCATCTACCCATGTCAGCCCAAATCTCTCTCGTTAGATAAAAAAAAAAATTGAATTTTGTTAATTAAAGCAATAGAAATCAATTAACCTTAATAGGCAACATGGCCTGCTGGAACAGAGCCAAGCCTTCTATTGCAGTTTCCTTTTTCGTGAGACCAAAGAGAGCTGTGCACTTTGACTGAAGGCTGGTTTTGATCCTGGGAGTGAGAGGGAATTACCTCCCTTAGGGTTAGGGCTGAACTAAACTATTAACAGCCAGATGATTAACTTCATCTGATTACATTTCACTCCCATTTAAAGGTTTTCAGCTGTCTACCTAGCACTGTAATGGATTTAATACAAATCATGAATGTTTAAGAGGAAAACTCAATAACTTTGCAAATGAAATAAGGAGAGACTGGTGCAGGGTGGTTGGTGGATTTTTCCCCCCTTTTGTCTCTTCTACTACATCTCCTCAGAACAGCTTGAAAATTCATCACTTTTATAAATATCTCTGTGCAATTTAAACATAGTCATTATTGCACTTAAAAAAATGCTGTAAATGCAAAGGCTGGAGACTCCTGAGCAAGTCCCCTCCATCTCCTATTTACTCTGAACTAAGTACCAAAGAAGCATGTGATGAAACAAAACCAATAGCTTTCTAGAAAAGACTGGACTCTGGAAGGAAACACAATGAAAAGGTGACCTGCAGGTCTGGACTCCTCCCTTTTGGCAATGGCTGACAGATGCCCTCTTGTTAGGCAGGGTCTGTGGGGTGACTGCACGCTGCAGCCCAGACTGGTAGCTTGGTCACACTGATGCAATAACAGCCCAGAATAAATATTCGGGTCTAAAATAAAAGACAAGGTCTCACAGTTCCCAGTGATGTCTCTCTTGTTGAGTCACTGTGGAGAACCATGACTTACAGACCATGGCTCTGAGCTCTGAGCCCCTGCAGACAATTGCTCCGTCTGTCAGAAAAGGAACATTACCTAGTGGCTTTGTCCCGGCTGTCACTTTTTCAGAAAATATACTTCTCCACCTGATGCCCAGAATTTACTTTCTCTAACACACTTTGAACAATTCACTCACTGCCCAGTTCCCAGCAAAACAAGAGAAATCCCATCCTGTTTCATCCTGACAGTCAAGACCCCTCCCCCTCTTCCCTTCTACCTCACAATGTCACCACCTATACTACAGCTGATGTTTTAGCAGCTCACATCAAGCAACATTCCTCTTGTTTCATCATGGGAAATGTCCTGGCCATTGCTCTTGCCCAGAAACAATTCAACAATCTTGACCTTTTTTCTTTTTGCAAACTTCCTTTTCCCTTCATTATATCACAGTGTGCCCATCAGCACATTGCAATTCACATTGAAAGAGTTTTTTTATGGTTTGCTTTGGTGAATGTGTGGGAGAAAAGATCTGGTTGAAAGGGATTCCACATAAAATGCTGCCTCCTGCACTGGTCAGTTTTCTGTCACTGTGATAAAACACCTGGGAATGGTGATTTGAGGAAAGATTTATTTCAGTTCATGATTTCAGAGTTTAATGTATTTCTTCTAGGGCTGTGGTGAGCTAGGAATGTCATGGTGCAAAGGCCTGGTGCAGAAAAACTGCTCAACTCATGGCAGCTAAGAAGCAGGGAGAGAAAATCAATGAGGGGAAGGGGACAGGACAAGACATACACTTCAAAGGCACACGCCGAGGGACCCACTTCCTCCAACAAGGCCCACTTCCTGACAGCCCATTTAATGAATGGATTCAGCACTTGACCAATCCACTGAGAAGGTCAGTATCCTCACCATCTTCACCCTCTTAGGGTCCACATCTGAATGCTGCTGCAATAGGATAGAGCTTTCATCTTCTGAGTATTTGAGGGGACTTCCTGATTAAAACCATAACACCTCCATTCAGGACAGAATACTTTCAGGGTAATAGGATAGACTACAGTCCCAAACTCCAGTGTATGAAGGCCGGTCTATGTCTTCCCTGAGAGCAACGTACCTTCCTGGTAGGTGACAGGCCTCATGAGATCTGCCAACAGTGGCCCAACAGAGATTCCCTCTCAGACCAGCACTTACACCCTGTGCTCTTCCTGGTGCCAATCTGAATGACTTCCATCATTTTCTCTGTGAAATTAGTCCTCATCACCACATTTATTTCAGAAAACAGACATAATGCCACACTGTAGCAAGCCTGAGGCCTACAGAAATGTCCTCATTTCTGGGAGAAGCTTAATGTCAAAAATACATCATTGCATCCTAGTCATGTCTGTTTTATAGAAATTGGGATTTCTTGGTCTACAAAATCTCAGAGAAGTATTTCTCAGTGGGTGTTCAAAAAATACAAATATGAAATCATATTAAAAATGGGCCAGTGGGGATAGCCAAGTGCATTTGGAAAAAAGAACTGGATTATGCTGAATTAAATAAATTTACTGCTTTTAATACGAATCATGCATCTCCAGGAATACATCTTTTGTGTCATTTCCCAAATGCATTTATCTCGCTCTCCACCCTTTACTGTGAAACACTGTATGACAGTAATGTTCCAGGATCACCCATCCCAATCCTTAATTAAATGCTAGATTATCTTCCACACCATCCCTTATGGGTTAATAACTTGCTTCCTTTGTTGATCTTTACTGTCAGAAAACTTATTGCTTATGCCATCTGTCTACCATACTTCTCTCTCTTCTTCTTCTTCTTCTTTTTTTTTTTTTTTTTTTTTTTGCACTGCACTAACATGGGCTTTTTTGTAACCTCTTCTGATACGTTCAGACCTTTTCCTCCCAGGCTATTAGAGAACAAATCTAATCAATGTTCAGATCCATGAGAAAAACTTGTTCGGGTTTTTCCTCCTTGAAATCCACACAAGGCTTCAGTGTTCACTCTGGTAATATTTTAGCAGCAGCCTGGTCTGCTCTGCTCAATGCTCTTCAGTGAATGTACTTCAAAGTATGGTAATTACCTTAGCACAGACCCTTTAAATTCGATCAAACCATGTAACTTAATTAAGACTATCCTTTTCTTACCTGTGGATTGTAGTATACCAGCCAGAAGCCTGGTGATCTAAAAAAAATTATCTAGAATTTCATTTAATCTGAAATAGAAGTTGACTCAAAGTTGAGGTTATTTAGGCATATCCAGGTAGAGGAAATTTTGTTATTTCTATGATCATGATGACATGAGTGATAAGATACTTTTTATCCAAAATAGACCCTAACTAGACTGTGAATGACATCCCTTTGGCTGTGAAGGACTTTATTTATCAACATTACCATTTTCCCGGACAAGAAGTACAGCTCATAAGGGGCATTAGCAGATTTGGCTGAAGCAAACTCCTCAGCAGGTACAGCATCCCTGAATGCCAACCAGGGTGCCTGAGAGTCAGCCAAGTCCTTACTGTCAAATGAGCTTCAGCATATCAGAGGCAATTCTCATTATTTTGCTGAGTAACTCTTGCTTCCAAAAGCAGAAGAGGGAATAGAGGCCAATATCTAGAAACGTGAATGGTACTGGGAGACTGCAGAAAAAAAGAAATGCAAATGCAATGTTTAAAAATGTCCCTCTTGAATGGTTCTTGGGAAATAGGGAGGCATGAGGGAGGCAATGTAGTCACCAGGGTGTCTGAGCTCTCTCTGCAGGACTGCACTGGCTTTTAGAAGAGCCAGTACTGGCTCCATGGGAAAATTCACAGATGATTCAAAAGAAAAAGGTAGCTGTGGAAAGAACACAGAATTCTACATCAGAAATCCTGGTTTCCAGGCCTCCTTTTGCCACTTGCTAGCTATGTGAGTTCTGACAATTAACTTAATCTCTCTAGAAAGTCGTATATAAAAATCTATGCGTTATCATGTTATCTGTGGTTTTGTGTGTGTGTGCATGTGTGTGTTTTACTGTTTTATGAAAATCTTCTCTTTCATTTATGATATACTCCACTGAAGACCATCTTTTCTGATTTCTAGTTGCCTTTCAGAAAGAATGCTCTTGCCTAATGCTTAGAGAAGAAGGAAACTATAAACTTCAGCTCTTTCTTTAGGTTAAACACAAAGTGGTACCTGACTTTTTCATTCTTGTTGCTAGACAATCCACTGATTATACCATTTTGTTTGTTTGCTCTTCAGAGCTTAGTCTAAGATTTGTGTCTTTGCTTCAGTTGTTTTTAAATGACTGATAAGACACGACTTTTATTCTAAGTAAATGAAGACAACATAAAGGAAGAAAAAGAAAGGATGATGAAAACTAAAGGGAAGAAAGGAAGAGTGCCTCAGTCTAAGTACCTTGGAAAGCAGCGTGGGCAGAGTCACATGCACTGTCTACAGCACTCTATTGGTACATAAGCATACTTGGAGGAAAGATGCAGGATGAAATGAAAAGTCATGGTAACTTATTGTAAGAATTATATAATTCCGTGGAGGCCACATCTACAGGGAACATGTCACTACCCACACTGGAGGAAGACAGCGGGACATTTCATGGAGATTCTGGTCTTTGAACACCAAGCACGGGTATGTGTCAAAAAGTAGCAACCCCACATGAAGGCACTCAAGAGCTCCTAGGAGAACTTTGTCCTACTTCCAATAAGTCTCACTGTGCATTAAGGCAGCAAGAAGTTCAAAGATACAGGTTGGTCTTTGAAATCAAGTATGAAAATAAAAAGCAGGAGTTTCTAACAGATGATGTCTCCATCTGCATTTGGACACAGCAGCGAGCTATTAATTTCCTTTCTAAATAAGTAGAAGACTTCTGGCCAAAGCCATCTTCTGCTGACAGAGCTGGAGTTTTATGTCACTCACTTCAATGAAAAATAATTGGAGAAAAGATCAAAGATAAACCAAAAAGGAATAATGCTCAAAATCCCAAATTATTATAATCTCCATATGTGTAGGTTCAGAAAGGATAAGCTCAAGCTAAAACAAGGCAGAAATAGCAGAGAAACAGTAGAGTTGACAGAGAAATCGGTATTAAAAACCAGGCATGTAAAACTTGATGATATGTGAAGAAATGATACCCATCACATTAGACCCAATAGCCAGCAGGAGACATGTTATATTAATCAGCTGACAAAAGCTGCTCTTTCCCAGGGAGAAATGGCTGAACAAAGGAAGAGCTGAAGAATTTGTCTTCTCTGATTAATCACTGTGACTAAGGTCTCTGTTATGAAATGTGTGCACTCTGTGACCATCCACTGACTGTTTCATGAAACGACAGCCACTGATCACCAGAGCCAGATGCCAACTGAACCTCGTCTTACACATCTCAGCCATGCGCTGCCTGTGGTCAAGTATCATAGCTGATTTGAACCCAAACCCACCCAGTACCTAGCACAAGGGCTGGCATGGAGCAGGAGTTAGTGCATGTTTGATAGGAGGTTGCTTTGGGAAGTGAGCAGAAATGTTTGGTAATATAATCCACAAACCAATAGGAAGACTTCTTCCTCTAGTGCTAAATCTACTGGAAAATATTATACAGTCCCACCCTCCCTTGCCAAGCCTGCAGAGAGTAGCTATTCACAAATACATGAGCAGGCCGTTTCAGCAAGATCTGAGAACTTCATTATGACACTGCAGACTTCATGGATGGGTGCAGCATTTCATGAGAATAACAATGGATAGAAAATGCTAAGCTAGAATCTGATCTGTATGTACGTCCAGACAAAGAAACTACAAATTCACTTCAACTAGCACAAAAGCCCTCGTACAAAGGAATGATAAGCAAAGTCACTGCAAATTCCATTGGTATGTAAGCCATAATTATTAAGTGCATACCATGTGCTCGATGTAAAGTTGAAGAAGTCATGGCCCTCATGTTCAGGGAGCTGACAGTCTAGTAGGAGAGAAGCAGAGACCATGGAGGAGACACGAGAACAGAGGACTCCACACGGGACTGGGAAGGTCTGAGGGGTATTCCTCGGCAAGGTGCTTCAGTCCTTTGGAAAATGGCTTGAGTTCTTCACCTTTCACTTTCTAGAGTATCAACTGTGTTCACTTCATAATCATTGTATTAGCAATAAATCTCATACTACGTGAAAAGATAAGAAGAAAGAAGGAGGCCAAGATGGAAGAACTCCCATAGCTACACCTGGCTGAAGGTTACAGTCCCTTGCAGATGTGGACTAGAGTTACTAACATGCTGTCCACACATTATACTGAAAATCTGTGAGTAGGTTAACTCTGCTTAGTCGTCTGCTGTTCCAAGAGAAATTTTGAGCATTTTAATTGCTAATTTCTCACTCAGCATTGTGTTCTTCCCGATTTTATTTAATTACATAATGAAACAATCACTTCAGATATTGTTGCTGAAATTACCTCAGTCAAGTGAATCTATCAAAGAACCATAGGAGAGTTCAGAAGTAAGGCCAGTGTGTAACAGGCCTGGCTGGGCTGGGCTGAGCCAGCTCCACCCTGAGGAACACCCTCAGGATAGCTGAGAGCGGTGCCAGACAGAAGCACATCAGTAAGTCACTACCACTCAGAGATACTGAGCCTATCTCCATAACTGGGAGAGAATCTATCCCAGACAGCTGGTCAACCACAAGCACTGTGCCTTTCTTCTCTGTAGTTCTGCACACATTTAGTTAGGGACCACATTCCGTGGAGCAAGTGCTTACTGAAGGTGAAGTGTATGACAGGAAGAGCACTGTTTTGCATTCAGATCCCAGATGGAAATAATGCAAGGAACTCCACAGTCAGAAAAAAATATTTTGACTTATGCACATAGCACATTTTCTCTAAAAACAGAGAGAAAGAGCAATTATTTTTCTGCAAACAAAAGCCATATAGTTCCTCCATCCTGGCCTCCTTTGCAGAACCAGCTTCTCATTAAAACACAAGCAGTCCTCAAATGGTGGGCTGGACAAATGTGGGCTTACAGGCCACCTGTGACAGACCAGACACAAAGTAGTTAGCACCATCGTGGAGGCCGAGAAGCCTGGAGTGTAGCTCTCCTTCCATTCTGTAATGCTCTGGTTAGGAAATCTAGCACTGCTGTTTTGATGGCTTAATTTCTTTTCCTCCATCACTGTGGTGATGGCTCTTCTAAAAGGGGCAGCCCCCTCTTTTGTGGAACCAACTGCACTAGAATTCTGCTAAATGGCACTGAATGTCTTCAGAATCAAAGGGAGAATGTAATTTAAGTGCCACGTGGATCTTCCCACGGCTCCTCTGTACCCTTACACTAGAACGCTGCCTGGTGACAGGTCTACAGTTTAGGGTGACACACAGTGGGAGAAAAATGATTGTTTTTTAGCCATGTATTTCAAGAAATTGACAATTTTAATAGCACACTTCT
This sequence comes from Thryonomys swinderianus, assembly GCA_004025085.1. Classification (NCBI taxonomy): domain Eukaryota; kingdom Metazoa; phylum Chordata; class Mammalia; order Rodentia; family Thryonomyidae; genus Thryonomys; species Thryonomys swinderianus. The sequence continues at coordinate 33,078 of PVIC010000024.1, forward strand.
AATGGAGAATCATCCAGACATCCTCCCTTTAGGTTGAAAACATCAATAGGATGTGAGAAAGCATGGCATTTGTGAAGAAATCAGTACCCATCCTCTTTCCAGAAATGGAGAGTCACAAAGTGAAGGGAGAATGAATAATAGCATCAGAGTGTCATCCCACCACAATAAGAGCTTAGTTAAGAAATGATGGAGTCAGGCATGATGGTACACACTTGAAATGCCATTCTCTGGGATGCTGAGGCAGGAGGATCACAATTTTAGCCCGGGCAACTTAGTGCGATCTTCCTTAAAAGAAAAATCCCTAATACCTCACTCCCCAAACATTCACACTTTCCTCTTTAAACTATTTCTACATGTAATAGTTCATACTCCATACAGAATGTGTGACTTGGAGTATCACTTAATGATAAGCAAATATAGATGAGAAAACACTTACAGAAATGTTATTTCATAAAATCACAGGGAGCACTTTCTACCCTGAATGAATCCTGGGTGCGAAGCTTCCCTCCTGTCTGAACAAACCTGTCTGTGTGTGCCACAGCAGGAATCCATGAGCCCCTCTGTGGATCTTGTGCTGGAAGGCTGGTCTTCAGTCTGACGGTATTGAAATGATAGAGTCTTTAAGAGAAGGAATTGAGGAAGCAACTGCTGCCCTCTGAAGATACTAAGCAGTTCTCAGTAGAGTGGGTCAGTCTTCACAAAAGCAGATGGCTATGAAGAGAAGCCCTCCCACACACTTGGAACTCATCTGCTCCTTCACCTTGTTTTGATGCAGCCTGGGGCCTCAGTAGCACCACGCAGTTGAGACTTCCCAGCCACCAGCATTTTGACCGAAGTGAACCTCTTTTCCTTATCAATTACCTGGCATCAGGTGTTCTGTTACTGAGATAGGTGTTCCCAACTCTCTGGGAACTACATGGTAGCATACATAGAACTCAGAGTCAGGGTGTGGACTGGTGCTGAAAGGCAGAGGCGCTATGAACTACAAGGCAAGGATGGTGTACTTTAAAGTTAATATATCCCCAACTCCATAGAGTTAAGATGGGTTTACATCTGACAAGTCAATAGAAAACATAACTTCCTGATAATGAGAGCTGTATAAAACTGGACTGAGTTCCAGAACAGGACCACAAAATTGGCTTTTCCCCCATTTGCTAAGGTTATTTTAGGAGCAGCAAATGGCTTTTCAAAGTCTTGTCAATATCTTGCTTTTGCGGTATGAGACTAAGCGTCATTAGGAGTGGACTGAGACAGGCGTTGTCTATATTCTCCATCTCTCACCTTTCTCACCTCCCTGCCCCTTTCTATCCCACTGCAGTTGAGCTTTCAATTCCATCCATTCCCACAAAACACTTGTGATCAAGGTCATCAGCTACTCCACAGTGCCAAATTGCCAAAGCCATTTCACCTTCCCACTGTGTTTCTCCTCAGCAGCATTTAAAAGAAATCCAGCTGTCCCTCAGTGTCCATGGGAGACTGCAGGGACTCCTGCAGACACCCAGATCTGCAGACACTCAAGTTTCCTACACAAAGAGGGTGGCATTTGCACACAAGCTACCCACATTGTCTGTACCTTTTCAATCATCTTGGAACGGCTCATAATACCTCATGCAGTGTAAAGTGTTCGTAACTACTCATTTAGGGAATAATGACAAGAAAAACCTAAGTATATTCAGTGCAGACAATTTTTTTTCTGCGTATTCTCAATCTACAGTTGGTTAAATCTGTGGATGCAGAACTAAGGTACATGAGCCAACTGTACTCTCCACAGCTCCCAGTGACATCACACTCTGTTCACTGGTTGTGAAATCACTATTCTTTTGTGGTCACTGGCACCTCTCCCTCTCTTCCTAATTGCTAAAGCAGGATTACCTCAGAGTCACACCTTCAGTCCTCAACTCTCCTGCCTTTATATACTGCAGGGAATGTATCATATAATTCTATGGTTTAATGAAATTTTATTTTGCTCATTCCCAAATCTGTATCATCAGCCCAGGCCATTTTCCTGAGCACAAAATCCATACCTCTAAATACCCATTTGAATCCAGACTTTTAAAATTTAACACACACACGTACACACAAACATACACACAGATTGAAGTCCATGTCCTGTCATTCCTTTCCACACAGCTTTCATCCATGGTAGGCTTCCAACTCAGCAAGCAGCACCATTCTCCTGTCAGTTACTTGGGCTCATAGCTAGAAATCATCTTGACTTTTTCTCTTTCCCTTTTATTTTGTATCCAACCCAAAGAAGACACCAGCTGTTTGCTTCCTTTTATCTTCATTTGTATTTCTCAGGTCATACAACTGCCTCTCTGCTTTCTCACTTATATTCCCCTTTTCCCTCTTTCTGTACTACAATCTATTCTCCAGAGAATACCTAGGAATATCTTAAAAATTAAGTCAGATCATTTCACTTAATGGTTAAAAGCCCTGAAGTTGTATGATTGCATCTCAAATAAACTTTAACTTACTTGCAAACCCCGCATCTGGGCCAACTGGACAGGGTCAGTTTAGGGACCCAGTTTCATGACGTTTTCTCCTGGCATTCTGCTTCTGTCTCGCTGGTCTCCCTTCTGGACTCACAGGGCAGGCAGTGGTATCGTTCTCCCTCTTTTGGATCCATGCTCCCATTGGTCAGGAAAGTTGAGGTCATGAAGTTGTACTTGCATCAGGTTTTTCTCAGTGCATGGGCCCCAGTACCCCAAATCCATTGCTAATATTTGTATTATTGCCAGATGTCAGGGAAGATATGTGTATATGTACCTTCATGTTTATTACAACTTGTATAGCAACATAAATGGTGAATCTTCAGGAGGATAAGGATATTTCTCAGGCAACTAATTTGGGACCCCTCCTGCTTCTCAGGAGTTATTCCTATTCATTATTCTTATTTCCATTCCTATTCTCCAATAAATTTTCTTTCTTTAAAAAACAGTGTTATTTCTCCTTGCTTGCTGTAGAGTGTTTATTGTACTATATGAAATAGGAGATGCTTAACAACTATTGAATGAATGAATAAATTTTCTCTAAACAAGAGAAATGAGATGTGAAGGACAAGGAAAAGTCACTTATTCCATTCCTAGACCCCAAAGTAACATTTTTTCAAGGGGGTTAGATAAGATATCAGACTTGATATCTGAAGGTCTGTGTTCCAGACTAACCATATTACTTTGGGACCCTCCCAAATTCTCTGGAGTTTAGTTTCCTTGTCTTTTAAATGAGAATAATAGCCTGTTTCATCACCAGATTAAGAGATACTTGTCATCGCTAAGATGCAATGGGTGTTTAATAAGTACTGTGTTGTCTGTATGCTCTATACCTAAAGATCTATTCCCATGCACCCCACAGTGGATGCTTAGCCCCCTCACTCAGAATCTCTTGAATCACATCTATCTAAAAGACTCCAATTTTACACTGTAAGTCCCATTTTGGTCTCTTCTCTTTGGGGACAGAAGGGAGCATCTGGCTTGGCTGAACGTTTTCAAGTGCTTAGTCTCCATGCTGACAGGGGCTGCAAAACAGATGATGGGGAAGGATTCTGTCTGTGCAAATCCTCTGGTCCCCCTCTCCAAGGAAATCACTGAGCTCACTGTCATCTGCTCTGCCACTACTATCTAACTGGTGAGATCCTCACTTGGCAGGCAGGGGCCTGCTCTCTGCTTCCAGCCACTCTACCACTAAGCCAGATACTTTCCAGACTGACTTTATCCCAGGACATCACAGGGAGACAAACTTTTTTTGAATGATGTAGATCAAACAAAATTGCTGCTCTTGCTTCCACTTTCCAGGAAGTATCTCCAACTACAGGAAGTTCCCCTTCCAGTGAACTTCTGAAATACAGACCTTATTTCATCATCCCTACCTATTTCTTATATAGACGATGGAAGCAGATTATCTCTTTCCTTCTGACTCTTCTGCCTCAGACACTTGTATCAAAACAGGACATGAGCAAATCCTCTCTCTACTGAAATCTAAAACTCAGTTTCAAAGTTCGTCTCTGTTACGATTTTCTAGAGTTCCAGTCTGAAGTCTGTGAGACTCAGGTCATTTATGGAGAACTGAAGAAGTTTTATATACCCTGCATATAAATATGTGCTCCAGTTTTCTAACTGGATGATTTTCTAGTTATGATGATGGCACTGTAGACGGTGGTGGTGGTGTTGGTGGTGTTGATGGTGGTGGCGGTGGTGGTGGTTTGGTGGTGGTGATGGTGTTGTTGTTGGTGGTAATGATGGTGATGGTGGTGTTGATGATGGTAGTGATACTAGTGGTGGTGGTGGTGGTGGTGATGATGGTGGCAGTGACGCTGATCACGGTGATGCTGGTGACAGCAGTGCTGGTGGTGACAACAGTAATGGTGATGCTGTGGTGGCAGTGATGGTGGTGATGGTGTGATAATGATGGCAAGAGAAATTATAAAAAGAGGAAGAAAATGAAAAAAACTAACACTTGTTAAATTCTAACCATAAACAATATCCTTGCACCAACTCAGTGAGGGAGATATTATTATTCTCACTTTACAGGCACAAAAAAGAGATGTGACAGGTTATAGAACTTGCTTGGCTCACAGGTAGTTCTGTGGGGATTCTAATTCAGTGTGCCTGAATCTATGGTATCATATTAATCAGCAGATTATCTCTGCTAAATGTTTCCACTTTGCCACTTATTAACAGGGAACAGTAAAAACTTCCACCCCTCACTGAGCTCTATGTACTCAATACTATGAATGGTATGCAAGATGATGCCTGGCAAGTAGTAAAAAGCTATAACATGTTAGCACATACTTCTAACCTCAGGATCAGTGGGACACAGCACACAAATTTACAGAAGGGAAGGTAGTCAACTCAAAAAGATGGCTCTGGCCAGGCGTGGTAATCCCAGCACTTGGGAGGCAGAGGCAGGAGGATTGCTGAGTTCGAGGCTTGCCTGGGCTACATAGTGGGCTCAGGGCCAGCCTGAACTACAAAGTGAGACCCTGTCTCAAAAAAAAAAAAAAAAAAAAAAAAAAAAAAAAAAAAAAGATGGCTCTGTAAATGCCTTAGCAGTAAAAATGACTTGGTAAGCACACAGATATGAAACTCTAAAATAGATAAGTTTTCTCAAACAGTTTGTAAAAGGTGCTAAACCTCTAGGTTTTCTATGTCTTCATATCTCTTCAAGAGATATGGGTGCAGTAAAACACTAAATACTAAGTCATGCAAGCATCTCACCAATCTCTTGATTCCATTTACCTATAAGGAAAGGTCATAAGGTTTACTCTGCTGGACAAAGGTAATAAGTTCTTAATACAAGGTTAAGAGCTTGAGTTAACTGACTGAGAGGAGTTCTACAAATTCGAAGTCAATGCCAATGACTTTTCAAATTAAGCCTAATAGCAGCAGCCCACATGGAATGGATTTGAAAGCTTCAGTCCATTTTCTAATTGACCAAACAAAATGAGGTCTCTGCTGCAGCCCATCCTTTTAGCACTTCCTGTTTCTCAGTTCCATGGTAACTGTTAATAGAGTTAACCAATTTTCACAACGTGTGCTGAGGCCTAATACAAATGTAGTGGGCAGGAAGTAAACAGCCCTGAATTGGGAGAGACCTAGGATTCTCAACTCAGGCCATTCATGAGCAAATCTGTGGTCATGAATGAGTTACAGAACCACAGCATTGGAAGAAATTTCTAGCTTCTTTAGTGCACAACCAACACTTGACAGACAAGGGGCTACAATTCTGAGAGACCACTAAGCCAAAGCCTCCTCTTGTGCAGGTAGCAGAACTGGGCCTGGAAGGTTAGTCCCCATGTCTTTCAGCCCAGCAGTCTTCCTTCTGTATTGCACAACTTCAGTAGCTACTTCTAGCTTCATGATTCTAAGAAATATTTGAAGTGAGTCAAACTACCATGCAAAAAGCAAGATGGCATCTGACCAAAGGATTTAAGTAGGTAACTCTTCTAGTCACTTAAAATAAATTTTGGTTAAGTTCAGTAGATCCAAGAAGGACAAGGTCTGGGGAGTGAGGTCTATAGTCTGTGGAGCCTATGCGTGTCCTGACAGAATCCACATCCTCACTGGCTATGTGAATTGCTTTCTTTTCCAGTAATATTAGAAGTACCAAAGGGACTTAGAGAGGACAGGAATCAGAGTACAGCCTTGTTGATTTTGTCAGCAAGTAGTCTCTGAGGACTTCAACAAGTTTGTGAAGACAGAGGTAGAGTTGTAGAACTAGGAAAACAAACAAAACCAAAGAATGACAAGAGAGAATTTGGGGCAAGGTGGAATCTCTTTTCTTACCACTCCCTTCTCACCACATTCACTTAGCATGTTTCCCTGTCTGTATCACCACCACAAAGTCATCTTGGTAGGTGTTTATCTTGTATCTAGATGTCTACCCAAAGCCATCATGGGTGGGGCTTTTCTGGGAGATGGTAGGACCTCAGGTGTGTGATACTGGGAGTGATTCATGGTGTGATGCTAGGATTAAGGCTGCCCCACTCAGGGTGAGTGCTGTGCATCCTAAGGGTGAGTAGTCTAGATAAGATTTAAGGGACAAAAAGAGGGTCACTATTCTAACTTCTGCTAGTGTATTGGTATTTTTCTGCTTGCTGCCTTCTGTCCACCATGAACTGCTCTCCTCTGTGACATCCCTTGGCCATGCCGCCTACCTTGGAGCCAGCCAGTGAACCAAAGCTTCTGCAAACTATGAGCCAAATAAACCTTTAATGTTGAGTGTCAGGTATTTTGCCTCAGCAGTTAGAAAAGCAACTAAGAGAGTAAGATTAGAGTTGTACATCTTTAAAGGGACAGGGCCAAGTCCAGGGCACAGAACTAACATCCCAGTCTGCATAAAGGATGTCTTCTCTTCATGGCTTTGTTCCACATTTAATGCTCTGAGCTCTCAAGTTTCCAATCTAACAAAAGCCATGGAGGGAGAAGGTTCTGCTCCACATTCAAGTATAGGAAATGGGTTGCAGTTTCTCTACACAGTGACCATGTGCACGGGGCTGAGACCCACCTCTCTGTTCCTCTGATCATGTGAGGAGAGGGTCGGGTTGTCACTGACTTGTCACTGTGAGGACAGAGGGTTCTGCAGCTTGTGCTCTCCCTCTATCACTTCTCCTTTTTAACTGGAGCCAATTAAGGCCTGCACTATCATTAATTGTCAAACTAGCACTTTTCGACTTGAGAAAACCCACCTGGCAATCACCTTTAAATTAGCCTTCAGCCTTTCTAAATAGCTTTAATTAAGGTTGTGGCTGGCATGGAATCTGTCCAGATTTTGTTTGTGGTTACAAATTTATAGTGTCACAGGTGTGTCAGGGACAGGACACTTATTAATTATGGAACTTCAGGGTCTCACCCAGGTCAGGTTCAGATATTTTTATAAAAATGTGCAAACCGTTCCTAGGCAGTCATGGCAGAGTGTCTCCAACAGCCTCCTAAGGAGGAATCAAATCACTGTGGGGACATCTAAGAATCACTGCCTAGAAGACGGTTCTACCTAAATTAGACATGATAGGGATGAAGCTCAGTGGTAGAGCTCTTACCTAGCTTCTGTGTTAGCACACAAACACAAAATAAAGCAAAAATCTAGAGAACTAGCTACTCCAGTCACGATAGAGTTCCAGTAGCCATAGATAGGTGTATTCATAAAGTCAGATTAAATACTTGAATTGCCATTCAACAGTTCACCACAGAAGAAAGAGATAAACTAGTAGCCATTATTTCCAGTGCTCATAGAACCATCACAGCACTGGAAAGCCTAAAGTTAATAACTATACTGTATTGTTTTTTTTACACCTATCCTGGGCCAGCCCACTGTTAGGTGAACATCCTCTGTGATAACTTACTTAGCAGATAGAGTATAACCTAATACATGAGAGGTGATGACACATTCTTTATCTAGATTCAAACCCAGTCCTTCCTAGCAACTGTCTTGAATGTTGAAGTAAAACATGACATGTTCTTGGCAGTATGTCTGACAGATAGATAAGGACAGTAAGCCACAGCTTTATAAAGAGAGGTACAAGGTGGTTAGGTGAGGTTTTCATGTCACAGAAATTCAGTGGGGGTCTTGAAGTGGCCCCTGAACTTGTAACTCAGTCTGCATGGTACCATCTTCAAATTTCTTTTCGAATCTCACCTTCTCAAGTTTTTTGTTCTGAAGACCGAGGTGTGCTAAGGTCCATAATTCTCCCTAAATCCAAGTGGACTCACACCTTAAAGTCTCCTCTGGTGATCCTGGAGAAGAATTTCCCACATATTTCTAAGGAAGAATGCACTGCTTTTCACCCCCCCCCCCCGCTAGCTAGTCCCCTATGCAGCTTCTCCTCCTGCTACACAGAGGTAGGAGCCCTCGTGGTTCTACCTAACTCCTTCCCTGCCAGAGGACAGACATGCTCAAATTCTTCCCACACCAAAAACAGCAGACCTCAAACTAAACGGAAGCTATCCTCCTAATCATTTTTTCTTCATTCTTCCTCTCACACACAGCCTCCAGCTCCTAGTGCCTAATGCACTGCACAGCACAGAGCTAGAGCTGGGTCCTTCCCCTCCCCCAGCCTTCCTTTGTGCCACAATCACCTGAACTACAGCAGGGGCGTCTTCACAGTTACACATGAAAACAGACAGTGCTTCCTCATTTCTCCTAGCTGATGAACTGACTGACTGAATGATGGACTGATAAAATGGTTATCATGTCAACCCAGCCATGAACTCCGATACCCAAGTTCTCCAGATCTCTCTAGCATGCTGTCTCATGGTTCCCTGGCCTGCGGGTTTTGTGTCCCCTGATAACTGTAAGACCTGGGGAATCCCAATCACCTGGGACCCTCAGGCCTTGCAATGAGGCTTTGACCGGAAGCTGACAATGCAGATGTGAAGTCTCAGAACCCACAGGGTTCACTGCTCTTTACCCCACCATTCCTGGGCTCACGGTTACAGTGTCTCTCACTTGTGCTGCGGCACAAGCCTCGTATTTGTGCATTTTTATGCGATTCATTTATGTGACAAATTTTTCATAGGAACGTTCTGCTCTGCTGTAGGTAGCTGAGAGTCCAAGTAAAGGAGGCCGAGCGCGCGAGCCACACGTGACTGTCAGGCAGCTATACAGACATCCAGCTAAGTGCAGCACAGACTCTGACAGGCGCTGCTGCTTTGAAAGGAGGCCTGGGCTCACCTTGCTGACTGCTGGCATTTCACCAAAGGAGGTGTGCATGGGGGAGGGACGGTGCCACCCTGTACCCCTGCTGGAAGGCCGAGTGGGAGGAGCAGAGAGGGTAACATGACAGAGCGAGGCTGCAGCAGCAACACGAGGCCTGAACTGAGGTGCACGGGAGGCCACAGTAGAACCAGGAAAGGAGTAGAAATGTGTCCCCAAGTAAGTTTCTGATCATGCTAATATCTTTTGCTTGCTATTTCCTAAAATAAAAACAAATTCCAATGCCTCTGCTTCAAAAAGTCCTCTGTGATCCAGGCTTTCAGTTCTTACCCCCCTTTTGTTTCCTTTTTCTTTTCAAGCCATGCCTGTCAAGGTCTATTCCGGTGCATGCCCAGTGACATGTGGCACTCCCTGAGGTATCTGTTCACACTCTTCCATGACCGCTCACACTCATTAGCACTCCTTGAAGTGATTTATGTTCTCTTGCAGTCAAAACCCCAAGAGCTCATTCAACTAGATGTGACATCAGCCGGTGTTAACTGAGCACCTACTGTGTATTAGACACCTGGTAGGCAGTTATCTCCATATTTGTAATGCTTCTGGGAAGTAAGGTTACTAAACTCTCCATCTCTGTTTCACTGAGGAGAAAACAAATCAACCAGTCATTAAGTAAGATCCCAAGATCTCACACCTCTGATGCCAACGCCCTCCCATCTATCTGCCTTGCCCATAGGTGCTTATGCATTTTCCCTTTAACTATAAGTCCTGGCATGAACTGTAATGACTTCCTCTTTGGTAACGTCAGTATTCCGTACAATAGTCACTCAGTGATCACTTGCCACCATGAATAAAGCTTAACGAATGATCACCAGGGGAAGAACTTGTCTCCTCAGCCTTGCCTATGGCCAGAGGAAAAGCTGCTCCTGGACGAAGCCACTTGCCTCCAGCTGAATGTCCAGGGTTCCAAGACCTGTGCTCTCATCCTTCCCACCCCATGATGCTGCCCCATTGCAAGGGACTGGGCCCAGGGCTATGTGATCTGTGGCGAGATGCCAGGTGGGTCCTTGCTCCCCAGGGAGACAGGAAGCTCCACAGATAACACCAAGGAGCTGGACAGAGCAGGGAAAGTGACGATGGCATCACCACCACGTTTCCTGGGAGAGCTCACGGCCCACCGCTCACAGCCCAGAGAGGCCTGATGTCCTTGTACCATAGGTGACAAAGCAGGTGTGAGCAGGGGCTGTGCCCATGCCACCCCAGATAGTTCCTATGCGGCCCTTTCTCCTAGGGTGAAGGGGTCTGAGAAACTGTCTGCAGAAAGGTAGTATCGCTGGGATTTAGACAGCGATCATCGAGGGGAAGTTCATATGCTATAAATACACAGCAGGAGGACTAGCCTTCCACTCCCTGTACTTCTCCAGCTAGCTGGCCCTGCCTCCCCTCAGAGGAGGGACCCAGAGCATTGTGATTTCAGTTCCATGGTGGATTCAGATTGTCCCCTTAAAGTGCCACACACAAGATTCTTCTCTGGAAAAAACAGAAACTGCTACAATCCCAAGGGAGGATTCTATCTCTCTAGGATGGAGAGAAATATCACTGGACATGGGGGGCTGAAAATCAGTGGCTGGTGGAAGGGAAACATGCAGGGTGCAAAGGGTACTAGCCACACATGCTAGCCCCACTGCAGGTCCAGCATGCCACGATAAAGAAGAAGAAGAACCAATCCTAGACTGCCAGGGAACCTAACAGGCATTGAAAGAGGCCCTCGGCAAAGCAGCCCATACACTGACGCGCCCAGCTCCGCATGGAGCTGTCCACAGGGGCAAAGGCATGTCTCCCAGCAGCACAGTTTGTAGGCAACACCCTGTAGCAGACCTGTACCCTGAAGCCCTGCGGCAGGGAAGCAAACGGCTGCCCTGGACCAAGTTGTCATTTGGTACTGTCCCTTCCATAGGTCAGACGTACCAAGCCCATGTGGTATTTGATGTGGTGATATTTTCTGTTCTCCCTAGGTTTACTGGCTGTGATCTGCTTGTCAGTTGAGGAAATCTGCACTTATACGGGACTTAACATTCCTGTGGCATCTTCCTCTCCTCAGAAAATGTCCAGCTACACTGGACTGGGCCGGCCAAGCATCACAGGACTGGCAAAGGCCCATGCTGTGGAAGGACCATTCCAGCAGATATGGCCTGGTCAGATGGCCTGTGGGGAAAGATGCAAGTTCTGACCTCTCCAGGGAGTTCAAAGTTACTGGAAATGCCATCGAGTCACTAAGCACAGGGTCCCACTTGACCTCTCAGGGACAAGGTAACAGAGCTCTTCCCTCGCATACCCTAGGAGGGCTCGTGGGCCAAACACACTATGAAGATGGAGAGGAGAGTTCACGAAAGCAGCACGCAGCCCCAAGGGTCAGGCAGATGAGTGGCACAGGAGGGTTGTCTGTCTGGGCAGGGCTCACCTAGTGCAGAGTAAATCGTCCATATGTGAGAAGACATCCCTTATGCAGAACAAGCATGGATTGCTATCTTTGTTCCTCTCTGCTTCCTTGATACTGCTTGGAAGCAGTGCCTTTGCCATTACCGTAATAGCAATGTCCATTAGCGCCATTTCCTCCTATTGTGAGAGATGTGGACAGTCTTCCTCACGCGGTGAATTCTCTCACATGAGGAGGAAGTAGCCCTTGGAGCCCAGAGACTTGGGTCGCTGCAGCAGGGAAGAAGGGGAGAGGGAGCCGCCCTCCCCAACTTAAGTGATGGGACCTCAGGACTCTTGGCCAGTCCCTCTGCCAACCTTTGGTGCTGCAGAGCTGCATTCTGAGCCCTGTGAAGGGGCTTTCAGCATGGACTATGTCCACACTGTCTGCCATACTGTAAATGCCCACTATCCTCCCAGGGACTTAGATATTAATAATGTGCTTCTCTTCTAGAAAGCTATGGCTGAGCTGCGCCAATGTGGAGAACTACTCAGGGGCAGGACTGGGAACCCAGTTCTGCCGCCAACCCCACAGTTCTTGTTGTTCCTAGTAGACTGGGAGCCCCAAAAAGAAGGAATGAGTGGCTCAATTTAGAGGAAAACAGAGACTATATTAGATGGAGCTGGCCCCAAAAAGCAGCCAACAGTGATGGTGTATGTTATTGTGGTGCATTTACTGAATTTCAGCCAAAGCCTATTTTCTGATCTGGAAAAAGTAAGATAAATGAATAAAATTTCTTATCCCACAATAATGCATTAATCATCAAATAATTCTATATCTTACATACTGCAAAGTAGCTTCACAACCATAGAATGTCAGCTCCAGCCCTTATTTTTATCTTACTTCTTCTGTCCTTAGGAGGAGACCTGGCAGAGTGAAGACACTTTTCAAAAGCAGATCTGAGCCCTGGAAGGGGAGGCCAGCTTGAGGAGGACCAGGCGCAGGTGGCTGGGGAGGGGCCCAGCCAGCCTTGCTTGCAGTGAGTACAACCCACGCGCTGGCACTTGAGGCCTTCTGAGGCCACAGCTTTTCCAAATTAGTTTTCAGTTGATCCTCTTTCTGTCTCTGCCTCTGCCTCTGTCTGTCTCTCTCACCTGTTGGTCACAAGTTCACTGCAGATATCACAGCAAGAAGGACAGTGCATTGCCAATAGGAACTGATCATTTTGGGGGGTTTTTGGTGCCAGGACCTTTACTCTAAGGTACACTGTGATCCCCTTTTTTAGCATTTTATTTTGAGACAAGGTCTCACTTAGTCATTAAATTGCCCAGGGTGGGCTCAATTTTTCAACCCTCTTGCCTCAGCCTTCCAGAGTGCTGAGATTACAGGTACACACCACACTGCCTGGCCAGGGACTGAGCTTTCAAACATTATAGGAGGGCTTCCCTGGGAACCAACGTCCACTTACTTTTCATCAGCCAGGAGTAGGCCACATGGCTGCTGTCCATGGCCGGAAGGACACTGGGAAATCAGGGGGCATGGTCAGAGCTTCACATCAAGGTCATCTGCACAAGGAAGGGGACGGTGAATACTGGGGGCCACTAGCACTCCCTTCTGCACACCACATTTGTCCTTTTAGATTTTACTTAGAGAAGATGTTCTCTGCAAACCACAGGCTAGCAGCAGAGAAATATGTTACCATCTTCTCCTCCTTTCCCTTCTCAACAAATATTTCACCATACAATGTGCTGGCAGGAGGGAAAAAGAAGTGTAAATCAGGTTACAAATACCAATCCCGCTGGGAGCTTCGGCGACACTGCGCGCCCAGCCTGCTGCTGTTTACTGAAGGCCTCGGAAGTGACCGGGTCACAAGCGTGAGACCGCAAGACTTAGTGCCATCACAGTGAGTGTCGGCGATCCTTTTTCTGGGGATCAGAAAGAGAGAGGGGCAGTGTGGCTTGAGCTAAAGCTGAACTCTTCACCCCTTCCCCACGGGGAAGAAGAGAGCTCAGTGTGTCTGGAGAACATGATAAAAACTGTCAAAACAAAGGTTCAAATTATACTGAGCTGAGGATTCAAGTCAGGAGAAAACAGCCAGCCGTTTTCCTCCTCTTCCCCATCCTTCCATAGTTGTATGTGCAGGATAGGGAAGGGGGGGCAAATACACTTTCCAACCCAAGCCAAAGTCTCTTTGGGTAGCCAAGGATAAGACAGGAGCACAATTCCATGTCACTACCCCATCCACATCACCATCAACTCATCAAGGAAAACTGAGGACATAGGTGCCTCCACAAGACCCAGAGACCACTGACTTCACGGCCTGTAAGTGGCAGAAGTGACCCCAGCATCAGCACCTTTGGCAGATAGTACCTTTTCAGCAAATGGCACCAAACAATTAAAACCTGATGCCTTTGCTCATTCATTTACTTTTATCGGAGGCCTCAGAAACACAAGCAGGGATCTTGGGCTTTGGAAAGAAAAGCTTTGCTCTTTGGAGGAGAAGGAACAGTTAAAAGGGTTCAAATTTAGCCTCTAATAATAGCCTAATTAAGTCACAGATCCTATTTGTTTCTACTTGAAGAGCTTCGCGCAAGTCAAAGACTAGTTATTTTCTCTTCCTCTCTTGAAACTTGTACACACTGATCCCTTACCAACACCCACAGAGAACCTGGATTTCCCTCCAGGGAAGCCACCTTTGCTTCCTATTTAGCACCCCATTAGCCACTTCCCTGGCAGACGGCAGCCCAGCATCCAAGCTCCAAAGTGGGATATTGGGGGCCACCTGGGCCATTTCCCAGCACAGCATGTGGCAGGGCTGAGCTGGCAAGCTCCTCTCCCCACACCGAAGGACACTGCCTTCTACTCCTCCTCCCTTCCCCAAGGCTAGGTGAGAATTGATGCAAAGTATCTGGCAGTCCTTGGAGGGGGACACCCTGCCAGCAGCATGGCCACTGTCATTTTTGTGGTGTTGCTGCAGATAGCAAAGCAGTGTGAAAAATCCTTACACTTCCACTGCCTTTGGTTCTTGCAGTCCAAAGTGAAAGCAGGAGGGGGGAGAGGAGAAAGAGAGAAAAGGAAGGAGAGAGGAGAGGTAAGGTCACCTATTAAGGTCAAAGCTCAACCTAGATTAGAATAGTGTAAAGACACATGGTCCCTGGCCGTGAAGGCTTGAGGTATGTGTGTCCATCTCCACAAATTAACAGTCAGATAGAAAAGCAGCATGTCCTTGGGGTGTTTCCCAACTCTCTTAAACACTATGAGGCAGACCATAAAGGGAAAATACTTTTTCTCTACTTACAACAGAACCACAGAGCATCTTCCTACACGTGTCCTCTTTCTTACCTACTCTCCCTAAAAATATCCTCTTCTTTCAAAACAAGTTGTTTTCCTCCTATCATCTCTAAGATCCAGAGCTCTCTGGCTATTAAGAAACAGTGATGAGACATCCATTTGCACACAGCCCCTACTCTGAGAATGACGCTTTTGCTACACAGCAAAATATTTAGTTCGTCAGAGCAAAAAGACTGGATCCAAAACTTCAGATGTTGTCCTAGATATGTGAATCCTCACTTGACTTCTCTGTTTTTGATAAACATGACTATACAATTAAACAAATTTAAAACTAATAGGGCAAGCCCTTTTGGATTTTCAAAAGAAGAGTGACACCAAAAAATCAAAGGCATTCTTACTGGTGGGCAGGAGGCCAGGAAGTCCCACGGAGAAACATTCAGACCAGCCAGATCTGGGGCAGCCAAGTCTCAAGTGAATGAAAAAGCTGAGTAAACGCCAAGGACATTAGTTTGTCCTCTTGTTTCCAAGAAAAAATAAGTGGGCTTTGGCTTAGCTTGCAACAAATGTAATAATTTGTTAGGCAATAATTTAAATGGATTATGATGTTAAGCATAGAAATTTCTTGTCCTTAGGAAAAAAATATCCAGGATTAAATACAAATGAAAAAGTATTACTAAACACTCAATGTTAAGGCAATCACTTCACTCTTCTTGGTAGACAATGCCACCATGACTATCATCCTCAAACTTGTGAAAGTGAAAAAGCTTCTTCCCGAAACAACATCCCCAAAGCAAAAAGAGGCCAAGTCATTAGCTTCATTGAGACATGTTACAGAAGAGGAAAGCTTTTTAACAGGATAAGAGTAGTAGTGATAAATAATCGAAGTTAAGCTCAGAGCCAGTTGGCAAATCTACAGTTTCTAACCTCATAGCAATGTCTTTCATTATGACATAGGACGCAGTCACAAAGGCCAGGAGCCATGAGCTGTATAAAACAGTACATCATTCCACAGATCCACACTACTGACTCCACTTTCTTGGGTTTGAAAAGAATCCCCAATCCTCCATCAGACACACACACACACACACACACACACACACACACACACGCTAACTCCTTCAGCTTTCTATATACTAAAACAATAGTGAAAGGTGGTTTAGGTGAGGACAATTACATGTCCCCCCAAGACTGAACTTACACACAGTCTAATTACAGACATGTCATCATGCTGAAGTAAATTAGAAAACATTGGCTTTAGAAGCCTTGAGTTTAAATCTTACTTTACTTATCTTCTGTGTGTCTTTATTTACATTATTTAATTTAACCTCAATTTTTCATCTAAAAAATGGGTGAGGAGAACACATATCATATCTGTTCTTTGTTCCTCTTCCCACCCAAGGTGTTGTGAAAATTAAAAGGGGAAATTCACAGAAAGCTTAGTACATCTTTGAGCAGTTAGACTAATGTTTGTTGTTAATTTATTTAACTTCTATGAACCTTATTCTTCTCATTTATCAAACAGGGATTATAATAAATTTGCTCTCTTGCCTTCTCACGGAGGTTTCACAGGTCTAAACCAGCTGATGAAAATGCATGTGTTTGGAAAACAATAAAGCACTTCATGCATGCTTGTTATTATATTAGGTTAACCTTGAGCTTCCCAATATCCTCCACCAAGAAGAGTCGGGGCTGTCACTGCTCAGTGTCCTTCATTTCTCATTTTGGTGGCCTTGTAACAGGAATCCTCCCGACATAACAACGAGCCAAATAGTGCCACTCTCTGGTGCCCTATCCTTCCTCATCCAATTTAAATAATTGTTTGCATAGATCTGCATAAGTTATACATCAGTTGTTACTTTACTTAGGCATTTGAGTTGAAAATAATCAAGCTATTATTAACATATTCCTGGTTTTTTTCCCCCTTTCTGTCTATGAAAAAATAAGACGTTCTTCTCTTTCAGGAAAAATGGTAGTCTATAAGTAAAAAGTTAATAGAAAGGAAAAAAGAAAGAAAGGAAGTCAGTACAAAACAATCATAATGTATTTCCTACTCCCCACACTCCCACACTACAAACCACCTCTGCCTCCAGAGAACAGTACAACTCTTAATCCAAACCCCCTTTTTAGCTTCCAAAATCACAATAATTTAATTAGTTTTTTTGGGTGGATTGTAAGAGTTATGGAAACATAACATTAAATAACACCTGAAAGTACAACAAACATTTTTTCCAAAAATAAGTGAATATAATTTTATAAATGGTACCAATATTTTGGGGACTATATTTATAACATTCTACAGCCTCCTTTTGCTGTTATATTATGGTCGTCTTTCTGCCTCAAATACAAAATCATCATCCCCATCCCTTCATCATTTCCTATCCCAGGCATGTATTATGAAATATTTAATCACTTATTTAAATTACTAAGTTTTAGTAATGTAAAAATGACGTGACTAAGTTAAAAATTGAAATACATGCCAACTGTATGATTGAGCTATTCTTCTTCTAGGTATTTATTCAAGAAAAATGAAAGCATAAGTGTATTTTAAAAAAGAACTTGTACACAGCTGTAAGCAACTCACAACGCATCAACAGAAGAACAGAAAGAGAACTGAGGTGCATCCATACAATATGATAAAAAGGAGTAAACAGAACAGCATCAGAGACTGCAGAGTAATTATGCTCAGTAGAAAACCCAGACAAAGAACATGTGCCATATGCACCCCTATGTACAAACTCCAGAACATGCACTATAGTGGAGAGTGGTTGCCTGGACTTAGGAGAGTCAGGAGCTACACAGGTGGAGGCATCTGTGGGTTCTGTACTGGTGTGTTTGTGACACATACAACAGCACTTCCCCAGCTGCACAATTCAAATTGCACCTTATGTGTGTATGTGTGGGGGTAGTACTTCAGACAGCACTGTTGAGAACACCCACAGGGGGTGGAGTGCTGCCAGAATATTCTGTGAATGGCCAAATTCCCACCTCCTAGAACTGTTCTGCCTCTGACTCCAACCTTCCTACAGTTCCAGCACCTCTATGGTCTTCATCAACCACAACCCTAACAGAACTTCCCATGGGCTCATTCACCTAGTCTACTGGACTGTTAATTGTCCGCGTGATTCCTGGCATCTCAGGCATCACTGTTAAGCCCCCAACACCTTTTCTAAGCTTTCTTTTTCACTCCATACTTTGATGCAGTCATGAATTGTATGCAGTGTGGGTCATCCTTGGGAACAATTCCCCTTGCCTGCAAGACTCCAGTTTCTCCATTAGGGAAGTGACATAGCAGTCAGTTGGCCCACTTAGTAGAAAAATCAAGCATTTTAGGGAAGCGTTTCTAATCCCACTGGACATGCTCTGCTCTGTCTAAGCATGCTGCAAAGCAACGGCGCCTCTTTTCCATTTACACTTCTGCCCACTCTCCATCCCCCATGTCTGACTGAATCTTCCAGAGTCTGCCTCTGAGCTCTCACAATATGCTGGACAGACCTGTCTTACCTCATTGGACAACCAACTTGCCTGCTCATCATAGACTCATGTCTCTGCTGTCACATGAGCAATCTCCACATTCATCTGTAAGCGGCCCACGGATAAGACAGCCTGACTCCCTGTGGCTCTCTTTACCATACCTTGAAGATGGTGTGTGGTGACATCTTCACAAGTGACAGGCTTCCAGGGACTCCGCTCTCTGGTTCCAGTCACTATCGTCATCATTCTCAGGTTCCAAGGAGAAAATAACTCAAGGGCTGTTTCTAGCAATGACTGGAGAACTGACTTCAGAAACTTCATACCCAAAGGACAGCACAGGCCTCCTCAGGACTGCCGAGCTCCACCTCCTTCTTCAGACGTGCTCTCTTCCCACTTGGGCTGTTACTGTGCCTTTAGTGTCCATAGCATTTATGATATTTTTTATAGCCTCTTGCCTAGTTTTCTGCCTAGCCAAGCTGTCGGCCTTCTTAGGAAAAGACACAGGTCTGTTCCCGCAGCAAGTGGGGCTGGCCACACAGAAGAAAGACACTGAATAAACATTTTGGGGACTGCATAGATTGAAAGGTATTTGGAAAATGCCTCTGGGACCAGGGTGTGGGCCACTCACTATTCTCCACTTACAGACTCTTTACAGTTCTGAAAATCATGTTTCGGTTCATAGAATAGAGCAAAGGAGAAACAAGTCCACTGCCACAGAGGAAGAGCATCTGCTGAGGAAGCAGGGAGGGAAGCGGGAAAATGCTGAGTAGACTGTAATTGCTCACAGTCAGGAAAGAGAGATACACACAGACTTAGTAAAAGACCAAACATGAGAGTTAAAAATTGGAATCATTTTTTCACAATGTGCCTTTTGTTATAAAGATTCCTATATATTTTAGCAATTAGAAAGTTATAAAAATGTTAAATGAGACCATGAAGAATTGGGGCTATAATAATAATCGATAAAACACAACTGTTAATGAAAGCAACAAATTCTCAGTGACCAAATGGCCAGTGACAGAGGACTTAATAAATTAGGGTCTGGCCATATGGTGTCGTACTGTACAGACATTAAAAACCGCTATGGGTGATTTACGTTAGGGAAGAAGCCCATATGCATAAAAGTAACAAAAATGTACTTTAACATGACCATAAAACTATTTATACTGAATGAAACAATATTAAAAATTTATTAGATGTGTAATTGTTTATAAATACATATTTATTCCTTACAGATACAGAAAAATCACTAGAAGGATATTTAAATATTTGATTAGCAAGCATTGCTTGCAGGCAAGATTATATATGAGTTATTTTTAATTTTATGTTTACTTGGCCTTTATAAATTTTTTCCATGGAATATGAGCTGTTTGATAAAGTGATTAATTGAGAAATCAATAAATGCAGATACAAGACACCCAGGAACTCAAAAAGCCAGACACAAGGAAGCCAGCTAACATGAGCGAGTAGGAATGCTATTGACGTTTGAACCCCTAACAGTGAGCAGCACTGAGGGAACCTGGGAGAGAGTCAGTGTAACAGTCCAGGAACTACCTCTCCAGCCTTCGCTGAGTTTCTTAGGGCTATGGAAAATCAAAGGAGGTAAAAGAAGTTTGGGGAGAGGGGGCAGAAGGAAGAAAAAGGAAGGAAAAGAAGGGTAGAAAGCAGGCCCATGGCCATCCAAGACCACCAGAGAGGAGGGAGACCCCGCAGTTGGAGGGAGTTAGGGAAATTACACTAGAGGGGTACAGACCAGCAAGGGCAGGCGCCACCAGCCTCCAGAATCTTCCTACCCTGAACTCCAGGGTCAGACCCCAAAGAGCTCACGCTTCTTGGGGTGTCGGCAGAGGCCCTGGTGAGGCCACCAGTCCCTGGTTCTGAGGACAGCCAGTGACTCTGAGCTCTGAGTGGGCATCTCCCTTCACTGGACAACAATAGATGCCCAAGTTTAGGAGGCCTGGAGGCGCTACTCTCAGGCAAACTTCCTCCTGACAGGAGAGCCGCACAGCTCCTCCTTTCTTCCGTTTTGTGCTTCAAGTGTTTGCAAGAAGCTCTGTCTCCCCAGAGTCTTTTCTTTTCCAAATTAAGTATCTCCAGCCCTTCCAACCATTTTTCTTCAGACAGGATTTTTATTTTTTCCTTCACTTTTCTAGATTTTTTATTCCACTAAATAAAATCTTCAAGATAATGTAACACTCAAACATGTCCAAATGATAAGAAAATACACTGCTTTGGGCCTTTAGGGAAGACGGCAAAATGTGTTTCATTCAAACACCATGCTCATATTAAATTTGATGATTTGATAATTTGTGATAAACAATTCTATTTATTAGTGGCAAAGCAAATTCTGTTTTCTCTTTTATAGTGCTATCAACACCCATGTGAATTTTCTTCCCTGCATGCGCAATTAAATCAGATTTTTCTCATCCGATTTTTCCGCAAAGCTAAAAAAATTTTAAATATTCATATTTTACCTCAACTTACTTTCATTTTGTAATCATTTTAATCAATTATTCTCACCACTTAAAATCCTTTAATCCTGACTTCCTCCTCCAACATGTGGACCCATGTGGATTGTCATTGCTTGCAAATTTGATGATTATGTCTTTTATTTTACCACCTACTTCTTTGCAAAAGACAGAGCTTGCATCAAAATCTAAGGAGAACTACGTTCCAAGCCAGCCTCCCAAAACAGATGGTCACATACACACTGAAGAGATCCTCACCCCTTCTCCCTTGTGAGGCCTTGTTCCCCATTTGCGGATGGTCCTAAGCCTCCACTGCATCCCCGTGTGCTCCTACCGTGATTTCCCTTCGGGGTGGGATGCTCAGAGAGCTCACGCTGGGATGTGCTGGTTTTCTCCCAGTTTCTCCCATTTATCCATTTGTCAAGAAAGTGATCCTGTATTTAGAATTTCCATCTTTCCAGCTATCCTCATCACCAAGTATAATGCACATTTTTGAAAATGTATTTTCTTAAACTCTAGAATATGTGCTTGGTATGTAGTGTCTCCTTCCTTATAAGTTCATTTACAGGCTTTTTACTTCTTTCATTTTAACTTCTGCCACTTTTTAGACAGACCATGTGCCATTTCTCCAAAGGTTGGCATAGTTCAGCATTTTTCAAACTATGTTCCATGAAATGTCAAATGTTGCTTCACAAAAACTGTGTTCTGCAGTGAAAAGACTTGACTATATCCTGCATGTAATAGCTACACTTGGTGATCTGCAGTACAGGTTATTACCAAGGGCTCTAAAACTTCTCCTCAGGGGAAAGCCAGCTTTATGTTTTCATTAAAGCCCACATCTCCCTAAACTAATTGATCCTTGAATCTTTCTGGAATATATGTTCATAGCTTCAAGATGAGATTCAGCTTATAACTTTCAGAACACAGCTGAAACACAGTTTTGCATTTTGGAATTGGTTCAACATTTTCTCACTGGGTAACTCTCCTAAAATATGAAATACAGAGATGATGGCTACTGCACAGTCCTTGCTCTGACATGCTTACAATCTGGAAACAGAGGACACAAGTAGGTACATTAGCAAAATGCAGCGAGATCATCAAAGACCACAAGGATCGCAAGAGAAAGTAGTCAGCACATGTAGACTCCAAACAACAGAGAAAATGTCAGAGGGCTCCAGAGTGAAGAAGTGATTCTTCCAATAATTCATATATGTTGTGATTTTATTTTTTAATTTTTCCAGCTGATCTTTACCAAACTTGCCTTTTTGCCTATTTCTTCATGAGATATGATATTCTCAGTGTAAGGTCTTATTCCAATACTGCATGCCTAACATAGTATAAATGAGGGCGCTTGCCAGACTTCTTGTTGTCCATTTCACTAGCACCTAAAATTCTGTCTGCTTTTCAGGTCACTATGTATAGCATTGCCTTAAGTCATGCCTACTTGCATCTTTCTGTATGTGTTTTTTAGTTGGTGGCTCAGCTAAACTTTCTATCCTGCACCTTTCTGAATATTTTTTTATTTTACGTCAAGGATATCACCTCTTAGTTATCACTGTTAAATTCAATATTGCTGAATTGAGTTCTTGGTCTGTCAGTTTCATTTTTTATTGTAATTTTCTACCCAGCATACTTAGTCTCTTTCCAGGCTTCTTGTCATTTCTGATCTTGTAGGTCTGCTTTCTTGACTCTCATATAAATCTCTGTTTCAGTCATCTCTAAAACCATTTCCGGACAGAAACCTGAGGGGCTGCTTACTCACAGTGGTCTACACAGTGAATAAGGACAGGCAGGTACGCATGGACAACCTGAGCTGCCTCCTCCAGGTAGGGCAATTAGACTGGCAGGGAGGGGGCAAGGGGAGAAGTACCGGAAGTGGGAAACTGTCAGCTCACCCTATAGCCTCTACAGAGGTCTTCAGCGCGATGTAGTGGGGAGCCTGGTGGTGGGGAACTCCTGCCTGGGAGGCTGAGTGGAGAGTTGTGCTGCCAGGGAGTGGCAGCATAGAGACGTCAACTGGACACAGAGCCAGGGCTGAAAGGCTCTGCAACGCTGCAAAAGGGCAGTGGGACCTCAGTAAGCGGCATAGGAAATGTAGTGCAGACGTTGGATGAGAGAGGGTACCAGCCTGGATTGAAGCTTATCTTTGTACACCACACGGTCAAGTAAACGTGAGCAAGTAACCAGTATGGAAAAGAAAGGAAGGTCAGCATGCCACACAACACACTGCGGGTGTGATAACCCTCACACAGGGGGAGCTGGCCAGAGGAGGACCTGGAGCTCAGGGAAAGCTTCTGCCTGGACAGACAGCTGGGGAGACAGCTCAGAAAACTCAACCGTGGAGAGAGGGGGCAATGTGAAGAGCACAGAAGGAAGAGCCTGGGGAGTGTTTGAGTTCCAAGTAGAAGACAAAAGGTACCAGAGTGACTCCCGCATGTCAGAAAGGGGCAGTACCCGACTGCCACATCAGCCAGGATTTCCAGGAGATCTAGGTTCAGGATTGGGGCTGCAGATTCTTAATGTGGACATTATCATAATAGGGCGTTTATCTCCTGCAATACTGTGTATGCTTTAAATTCTGCAAAAGGGGCACTATAGTCTAGAAAGCATCATTTCTACAAACTTTCACTGCCTGCAGCACATGAGCAGCTAACATGAGCCTGTCCTTTAGGGGGCTACTGCTGCCACTTGAAGAACGGCAGGGACAGCCCCAGCCCTGAGGCACTGCAGATGTGGGGACCAGCAGAGTGCCTGGCTGTTGTGCCGACCCATCAGTGTGCCTTTTCTCCATTGGCCTCCAGCTGCCAACTTATTTTGGAGGTAGAGGGATGGAAGGTGCTGTTATTGCTTTTGACTTGGCTTACTGTTTTGGTCTTTTACACATAATCTGCCCCCTGACCCAACATTAGCATAATGCTCATTAATCAAGCTCTGGCCTCCAATTAATGGCCAGCTGTGTGGATGCTGTATATTTAATAGCTTCTGAATCAGTCAGGCAAAAGGTTAGGCAAATGATTTTGGCAGGAGGGGTGGGGAGCATCCTAATTCTGTAACAGCCTGAAGGCATCTCCCCATGCAGTGAGCATGTTTGATCTCCTTTGTGAATGACCGGAGAAGGAAAAGGGACTGGACTTCAGCCAATCGCCTTCCTCTCATCCCCCAACACCCAGCCCCAGCCTATCCCAGATGGCATGAAGACAACACTGTCTTCCATCCTCTGGCCTGGGGTCGTCCCCTCCCCCATCACTGCCCAGGCAGCCTGCCAATGAAGAAAGCCCCGATTTATTGCTCTTGGCAGTGTCTAGGCTGGGCATTTCTATAAACCCAGTACTGGAGCTGACTAATAAAACATACACTCAGATTTGCCCCTCAATAAATGTCTTTCAACCTTTAATCCTGTTTGTTGCGGTCTTTAAGGGAGCATTGATTCAGCGGGCAGCGAGGGCTTTTGCTCCCATCTATCTCTGTGGATCGATGCACTGTCACCCTGCTCCACCCAGCCCAACAAAGAAGGGCCTCCCAGGAGGTGGAGGGCATCTCTAAACATGCATTGCACTTCTTATAAAAAAAGTTTTAAAGCAGCCCCAGAATCCCACTCTTACAGAGGTTTTGTGATCCTCAGCTATACTAGGTGACTTCCTTACCTTTGGAAAACACAACTGAGGTCCCAGAATAAAAAACAGGCCCTGGGGAACCCTTTGTAAAATTCATAGACAAAGGGCCTAACCTCTCTAGTCCAAGCCGTCTTCTATCCACTAATTAGCACCAAAACCCCTCCCTGTTTACCCAAGCAACACTCCTGAGTGATCCTCATTCCACTCTTGCCCTCATGACTGTCAGGTTAGCAAATCTTACCATTACTGTCTCTGAGGCTCACAGCCATTTCCATGTCATTGTCCTCCCCAAGTCCAGACTGTGTGTCTTTGTCACTTTCTCATGCTAAGACAAATACTCCATACCCCCCCACACACACTTTATGGAAGAGAGGTTTATTTTGGCTCACATTTTCTATCCATAGTCGGATCAAAGTCAGAAAGGATGGTGGAAGGTGTGGGGGGGGGGGGCTGCTACTCAAATCATGGCAGTCAGGAAATACAGAGAGGAGGGAGGAACTGGGTTGGGTGATAAACTCTTTTGACTCACACCCACAATGACCTACCTCTTCCCAAGACCCTACTGTCGAACAGCAAGCCAGCCATTCAGGCACCTTCCTAGAGGCTGCCATGATTTGAGTGAAAATTTATCTATGATCTCATTATTCCAGTCCCCACACCCTCCTGCCATCAAATGCCTCACAGCATCACTGTGATAGTGCTTTTTTTGTTGAGACAGGGTCTTACTTTGTAGTTCATGTTGGCCCTGAGCCCACTATGTAGCCCAGGCAAGCCTCAAACTCAGCAATCCTCCTGTCTCTGCCTCCCAAGTGCTGGGATTACAGGTGTGAGCCACCATGCCCGGCTGATAGTACTCTTTTTAAACTACCATTTTGCAAAGAGAAAGACATCCCTTGCTCCTAGGTAGGAAAAGCCAATATTGTGAAAATAGCCATATGTCCAAAATTGCTATGTAGACTCAATGCAATCCCGATTGAATTCCCAACTATATTTCACAGAACTAAAGAAAATATTCCAAAAATTAATCTGGAATCAGAAGAAATGTAGAATAATAAAAGCAATTCTAGGCAACAAAAATATGCCAAGGGATATCATAATCCCCACCTTGAAACTATAATACAAAGCAACTGTGATAAAAACAGTGTGGTACTGGCAAAGAAACAGACCCAAGGATCAACAACTAGAAGATATAGAAACAACTCCCAACATACTAAAGCCACCTCATCTTTGACAAAAGAGCCAACCACCCTTAATGGAGGAAAGATTGCCTCATTAATAAATGCTGCTCGAAAAACAGAGATTCAGCTTGCCAAAGATTAAAACTAGATCTGTATCTCTCAGCATGCACCAAACTGAAATTGAACTGGATCAAAGATCTAAATATTAAAACAGAAACACTAAACCTGCTGGAAGGTAAGTTAGATAGAACTCTTGGAGACATTGGAGTAGGGAAAGACTTTATGAACAAAACCTCAGTAGCACATGAATTAGCACCCAAGAATAAATAACTGGAATCTGGCTTCTACAGTACAAGAGAAACCACCAACAGAGTGAAAAAACAACCTACAACATGGGAAAAAATTTTACCAACTGTTCCTCAGACAAGGACTAATATGCAGAATATATAAAGAACTCTAAAAAATCAGACCCCAAATTTAAAGACCCATTTTAAAAATGGCCATCTGGAATGAACATATGTTTTTAGATGAAGAATTAGAAGCAGCAAAGAAACATATGAAAAACTTTCAACATCACTGGTCATTTGAGAAATACAGATGAAAATAACACTAAGATTCTATCTCACTCCAGAAAAAATGGCTGCTGTCAGAAACTGACCAATAACAAATGCTGTGAGGCTTATGTATATAGAAGAGAAGGTGGCAGTTACTCAAATTTAAAAAGATAGAAATAAAACACCAATTTGTCAAATCTTTCCTTTGATGATGAATCATTGGGTAACTCACCCAAGGACAGGGCTGGTAAGAACTGAGCTAACACAGAAGCTAAGGTGAGCAAACTGTAATCTGCTTCACCTTCACAAGACACTGACCCCTCTTAATGGAAGCTGTGTGAGGGCAGGGGTCAGATCTGGACTTGTCTTTGTGAGTACCCTATGCTTCTCAGAAAGAAACACGGAGCCCAGTACACTAGTGGATGCTAAATATTTCCTCCCAGAACACAGCCCTAAACTCCATCCCAAATTCAGGTCAAGAATCATCGATGTACTGGATCTTTAGACAGACCTCCAGGGTATTTTATAAGACCAAGTATCAGAAAAATAAACAACATTTAAAATTCTTAACCAACCTGTATACTTTCACAGGATTGGAATCAGCCTTCGGTGTTTAGCTATAAATAAGCATGAAAGTACAATCTGTTGCTTGAAACTCTGTTATGTTTCTAACGCCCAGATATCATAGTATAGTGAACAGAAAACAGCTACACCTGCATTACCTCCCCTGGGCAGAAGTTTACATGCCATGGTGCAGGGAGACTCAGGTACACAGGCACCAGGCAGACCAATGGCTCTTCCTCCGCACAGGGGGCAGGAAGTCAGCTCCCACCATCGGTCCCTGGTGCTCTGTTGGGACAGGCTCTGTCTCCACCCACCCAGCCTGTCTCCAGTCTTCAGAATGAAGACAAGAGATGATACTTAGCATGTCTAGAGGAAACACGAGCCTCCTTCAACTGTACAACTGAATTAGTGACACTGAATCTGATTTCTGGGGAAACTCTGACAGAATATTCCCCATGGCCTTGCAGATAAATGCAATTGCCGAAGGCAATTCTGCCAGGAAGGCCCATGGCCAGGGTAGATTTCCTCATTCCTGCCCCACCACCCTGCCTGGCACCTACTTTTCTGTCCTCTTCTTCCCAATCCTTGAGAAAAGCAACAACTGTCAAGTGTCGACCTCTGCTTGATAGACTGAGCATCCTGCTCTGCCACTGGCAGAAAAGAGGCTCATTAAAAGGGGCCAGCCCAGCCAGATGAGCATGGGTATCAGGTAGCTCCATGGTGCTGTTCCACTCTCTGGCACTGAGAGTCAAGTTGAAATGGAAGTTTACTCTTTTTTATTACAAAGGCTGCCCCCACTACATAACTGTTCAAATTTAAAAATATACTGCAGTAAAAGACATGTTGCCATCAATTCCCTCCAAGTCATACAAATTACAGCACATTCTCATCTACCTTATTCACTGGATCTAGCACCACAGGACTTCTGGGATGTCCCCCAGACCAAAATGACTGTGAAAGGTCAGTGTACTGCATTGATTTAAGACATCCAGCCAGCCAGGGCAGCCCAAGTAAAGATGCAGAAGAAGACGACTTCTGAAAGTAATATGAACAATGGGATGAGCATGTTTGAAGCAAGGAGAGGAATTTTGAGGGGGAGAAACAGAGATGTGTACTTTACAGTAATACACATTTTAAAAATGTAAACTTTTGTCATATTTTTCAGTCACACCTCATAGCCTCACTTTCTATGGAATCTGGTTTTCCTTAAGTCCCTTCTAAGCACCTGTCCTGAGTACCCCACAAGTACTAGAAAGCTATCAGCATATTAGAATCAGTCTGAAGAGCAGATGTGCCCTTTCTGGAGACAGATCCTCATCCCACCCACCCTCGCCAGTCCTCAGCAAAGCCCTCCGGAGTGGAAGTGCGGCCTCCCCACAACAGTAAGATCCAAGCACATCTGCCCAGCTCACCTTCCCAAGAACCAAGCTGGAGCAGTAGGTTGATGGTGAACACTGGCAACAACAGCAAGAAGCTCTGAAACCCATGCTGCAAGGGCAAAACAGAGCAGAGCCCTGTGCTGGGGATGAGCAGTGTGAGACCACATCTCCACAGTGGCTGTGTAGACCTGTCTTCACGGGAAGGACTTGAGGAATAACACTGAGCACAACAGGGCAGAAGTGAGGATGTAGGCTCAGGAGCCCATATTAAGAGACATGGATGCTGCCTGTTTCCCTTGTGTGCAGGAGATTCGGCTAGCAGCCTTGTGATTGCTGGGTCTCTTGGGCTAAGAAACACCCAGAGAACTGTCTCCAGACTCTCAAGCCACAGAAATTAGGAGGTAAGGCTTTGCTGAGTTGTGGGATGATTTGTTACATGGCTTTACAGAGTTGATGTACTCATCTCTGTGTTTTGACTCAGAAGACAGGACCACCACCTCCAAACCAGAGCTTAAGCTAAAGTCCAGGATTCTCTCTGCTATACCAGCACTGCAACCTCAGAATGAGGGTGGGCAGGGGGGAGGGTCCTGCTCAGCTGCCTGCTTGCTCCCAGAGGCTTGAGCGCTGTGAAATACCTGTGATGGATGAAGAAACTAAGACCCAGTGCAGAGCATTTATGGTGGTTCACAAGGTCCTTGTGTCTCTGTCTCATCCCTGATCTCAGAGCTGATGGTCAAACTACTTCAGCCTGGAAAAGCCATTCTTTTTCTTCTAGCTGAGCAGGGTAGCATCTGGAATTCTAGTCTTCTGGGAGGCTGAGGTAGGAGGTTCCCAAGTTTGAGCCCAGTCTGGATAATTTATCAGATTAGTGGGACTGTGCTTCCAAACAAAAAATGAGAAAAGGTTGGGGATAGCTCAGTTTGAAAGTCCTGAGTTCAAACTCCAATACCACAAAAAGAAGTCTGTCGCGTCAAAGACTCTTACCTTTGTCTTCTATCAAATTCGCAGACTTCCAGAGAGAAAGGGTAAGACTGAGTCCAGAACCTTGGCTCCAAAACTGAAATCCAGATGTTGTCTCTCTCTCTCTCTCTCTGTCTGTCCTCTGTCTCTCTCTCTCTATCTTTGAACCTCAAATCAGGTAGCAGTTTGTGACACTCTGTGTGGCCCAGCTGAAGAAATCCTAAACATTGCCTGACAAGTCATTTTAAACCTCACAAGAGACTCCCAGGAAGGAGGAAAAGGAGTGTGTGTGTGTTCAGGAGCTCGCATGTGATACTAGGGGAACAGGCCAGTCGTACACACATAGGAGGTGAAGGAAATAATCACTTGGCTTATGCTGTTACGGCACAATGAACTTCATGTAATTCTTGAAGGCCAATCCAGTTTTTCTTTCCTTTTTTAAACTCCTTTTTACTTTGTCAGAATTATACTTTAATTAGCATAACATTTAAATTAGTGAATGGAATCTTAATTAGTGGAAGAAATAGACTTTTGTTGGAGTGGTAACTCAAACAAATAAATCCACTTCCTCTTTCAAGAGGCGTTTGCTCATGGTGCATTTAATAGCCTAGTGTACCATAAACAATCCGAGGGTGAGATAAGTAATTAAATCAGAAGACACACTGGCCAGCTTCCAGATCCAAGACCTGCTTTTTCTCTGTCTCCGAGCTGGCTCTCTTCACCCTGCCCTCTAAGAACAAAGACAGAGGCCCCTGGAGACTTCTTGGTGATGAAGTCAAATTTCTACTCTAGTTGGTAGATTAAAAATAGTATTTCAAGTTCCCCCACTTCTGTTTTCCCCCAAAGATGAACTCTATTTTCTCTATGACAAAGAAAGAGCCAGGTATCCAATTTAAATGGCCCTGTTTCCAAGTGCCCATCTTCCCTAGCTGTGCTTCCACCCATTTCCAGAGTGGTCATGGGGTGACAGGGAAGCCTGGTCAGCGATGGCAACTGGAGCATTACAGGAACAGGAACAGGCAGGGGACTCCAGTCATGTCCCCTGGTCCTGAGATACTTCTTAAAAGGCACCACCTGGTCCTATCCACCTTCCCATCTCAGATGAACAAATGGGTCAGTGAGACGAAAGGGCTGTTTGTAGACTGGCCTGAAGGTAGCTGCCCTTGAATTCAGATACCTGGCTCTTTGTGGTCTCTGCACCATATTCTATTCAAATGTTCTTCAAACACATAGCCAGGATTTCTGGGATGGTTCCTAAAAGAGAACTATT
Organism: Thryonomys swinderianus; assembly: GCA_004025085.1. Classification (NCBI taxonomy): domain Eukaryota; kingdom Metazoa; phylum Chordata; class Mammalia; order Rodentia; family Thryonomyidae; genus Thryonomys; species Thryonomys swinderianus. Next base: position 63,390 of record PVIC010000024.1, read on the forward strand.
CTTGGTGTAAACTTGAAGTAGGATCCTGACACTGGCTGAGTGTGTTCTGCTGGAAGAGCTGCCTTCACTGCTCGCCACTCATCCTGTACTCAGGACCCAGCACAGGACCAGTAGATAGTCTACCTGACACAGAGGCAAGACCTCACATGAGGGCCTGGCTAGAGAGCTCTGCAGTTCAGGGAGAAAGTGGTAACTGGGAGTTGGCTGACCTGCATCCTGGTACTGACTGTGTACTGCGTGCCTGTGGTCACAGGTCCCTGGGCACACTGCCTTCACCTGAGACAGATGGCCTTTGGGCACTGCATCCACTGATCTGGTTCTCCTCAGAGAAGTCCCTGACAGACTCACCAGATCTGGGAGCCTAAGAAGTTAATCCACATCTCTAATTCATTAGCTGGCTTGATGACTTCCTTCACTCATTGTGTATATGTATCCTATAAATATTACTTCAGTGCTTGTCATATCCCAAGCATCCCCCTAAATAGGAAGGCAGGGTGAACAAGACAGTCAACAGCTCTGTCCCCTGGCCTGTGATGCTGATGAAGTTGACAAGACAGACACCTGACCTGATCATATCCAGTGCTGAGCACTCCACACAGAACTGGAAATGGGAGGCAGGGTAGTTCTGAAAGTACATATGCAGGAAGATCAACAAAGCAGAATCCAACTTTTGATGGCCAGCTGAGCCTTTTCCAGTGAGAAGAACTACATGTGCAGAGACATCAGCAGGAGCCAGCTCCAGATGTTGGGCTGAGTAACAATGCAATGGTTATACAGGTAGAATGAGATTAGAGACACTTGCAAGAGATGGATCCTCTTGGGCCTCAGAGTCCGTCTCTGGTTTTCATCTGAGTTCCAAGGGAAGCACTGGAGTGGACATTATACCTTCAAGAGTTGTTGCTGGGTTGGTACCATGGGCCACCCTGACTCCCACAGTGGCTGGCCCTTTGCAAATGTCTTACACAATTATGGTAACTGGACTTATAACTATAAAGATTACATCCCAACAAAGGCTGGAAGGAGCTGATTTGTAGAGTGCACAGACACACACCCAGGAGCGTTGTCATGTAGGTGGATTCCTCACCTGTTTCATTTTGAGTAAGGATGGGAAGAGTATTGGCTCGAGGAGGCAGGAGGAAAAAGCTAGTGCTCGTTCACCTTCCTGGCACTTGGGAAAATAGTTTCCTGGACAGAGCAACTGTAATGGGGAATTCAAAGTGCTCTTTGTTTCATTTTAGCCAATGCCAAGGTCTCAGAACATGTGTCTGTCTTCCTCTCTGACTGATAACACCTCCTTTAATAAATTATCATAAGATGATAGTTTTCCAGATTATGAGGCTAAATTCAGTGATATCCATGAATGACTTAGTGTCCTTGAAAAGAGACATATCAAAAGTGAAGCTTTATTGAAGATTTATTGTGTGCTAAGTCTGGTCAGATGCACTGACTTCTGTCTGTTCTTCATATCAAGTATACACAGCCTACTCTTTGTCATTCCCATGTCACAGATGAGTTTACTGAGGCACAAAGAATGTGAAGGTCATGTAGCTGATGACAAGCAACAGAGGCAAGAACTGAGAGCCCTGGCCTTCTGTCCTCAGTCCTTGGCCCCAGGTATTTTGCAGTCTTCCTGCTGAGCACCAGGGATAACTGAGCAGACCCTGCAGGCGTGACCTCATCCAAGGTGTGTCTGAGTGCCAAAATTCTAGAATTCATGGTAAAATCCTGCAGGTCATCTGAAACTCTCACTCCCCAAACACAGTTGTTCCATAGGTGTGCTAGACTCCACCACAGCTGGAAGTCACACTGAGCGGTGGACAGCAGTGCGGGCCTTCCCAAAGCTGCAGATTCACAGTGAGATGCAGCAAAACAGATTGGAACAGGGTCTCAGCTCAGCCATGACATGCACCAGTTACCATGTCCTCCTTCAGCTCATTCCCTTATAGATGATATGCACAAAAACCTACCTCCTGAGATTTTTGTCAGAACAAAAATGAAATAATTCTTTAGTGCAATACCTGAATAAAACAGAGGTCCAAATAATAACTAGTACTACTGTTACTATCAATATCATGATATATTTGTAATGTTAGGATGTTGGTGATAGATTTTGCTTGAGGCTTGGCTGTTATAGTTCCATAAATGATCACTAAGAGCAGGCACTCCTTGAATTCAGATATTGCCAGAGAGCTTCCCTGAAACCATCTTCCATATCCAACTGGGAGCACCAGGAATATAGAGCCCAGGCTTCTGGTCTCAGGAACATCCCAGGTGTTTAGCACATGGTAAATGTGCAGTAAGAACTGTTACTGGTTGACAGTGAATGAGAATGATTCTTCCAATAGCAATCAAGCCATGTCTGCTTGTTGGATTGAAGGCCCAGTGGGAAGATGAGACCAAGCCGAAGTCAGCACTGGAATGCTCTCCCTCTTTAAAGTTCAGCACAAGAACATCTGTAAACATTCTTCCTTCAAGACAGGCATAAGAGGATCTTGATTGCTGCATAAACCTAAGCAAGCCGAGCCAGGGCTTACCTTGGGCTGAAGCATTGCTAACACTTCTGAAAAGATTCCATAATCTTGGAATTTATGACCATAACATCTGGGCACTGGCCCAAGCTACAGAGGCAGCTGCAAATCTGAAGGATGCTAGGTATCCAGATCTGGGTGGAGAACTTCACTGTGAAAACCAGCATGGGTACAGTCCTATGAGGAAGGTAGCTATCAGGGAAATCTGTGGCCTTTCTTTGATCAATACAAGATTTCCTGGAAAAGGTAGAACTTTAGGGAGCCCCTAATAGAGTGGAAAGGCTTAATGTGATTGGAAGTCTTCTCAACTGTTCGATGCAATTTAAAAATGGGCCAGGATCAAAACGAAGAAACTGAACAAAAGAAGCATCTCTCGTGTTCCTCCCCCCAGTATCCTTGTGAATAAGCCAATGGAAGAAAAAGCTTTTCCAACTACAGGCCCCCTCAATTCCATTCTGGCCAGGCAACTGCAGACAGCAATAAAACTTTAATGGCTCCCAGTGGGTCGATTCGGCAAGAAGGAAAGTGCTATAAATCTCGCCTGATGCTTATGTGCAGCTTAAAAACAAACGGCTCCAATCACACTTAGCAGAGCCAGCCAATTTCCACAGCATGTGGATGTAGTAGAGGAAGATTTACCCACCTGCATGACTTGGTGGAAGGGGAAGTTGAGGGGAGAGAGAAGGAAGGAAAGGTCAGGTGCAGAATGAATGTCAACAACTTAGCAATGGATGGTTGAACTTGGAGACACGGCATGCATGTGGCAGCCCTGCTGAGGAGCCATGGACATGCAGCCAAGATCCACTGTCCCATGTGTGAATTGGGATGTATGCCTGAAGACACAGACAGCTCTGGGTGCAAGATGACTTGGTGACATTGGCCTATGAGCCCCCAGGGAGACCAGCTGGCCCTTCAGATTCCTCGCCATTGTGAGCCAAGAACTCTGGGAAGGTCAGGACTTTGTCAGTAACTCCTCCTCCTCTTCCTCCAGCAGCCTCAGGTACATTTGCAAGGAAAGTAATAAGAGGCATCAGAACTTGACCCTCTAGCTCCACCTATCCCTTCACTGCTTAGTCCTTAGCTCTAGTTCTCATCTACTTGGAGTGCTCTGTCAGTAACAAAAACAAAACAAACAAACACACAAAACCCTCCATGGAAAATAGGAAGAATTCCAAGATTGCAGGTGGCTGGAAGATTTTTGGTGAAGGTCAGAAATAAGCCCAGAAGTTGTAGGATGCATTGCAATGCACTCTCAGAAACACAGGCGCCATGCAATTACTAATAATAGTACTACAAATGGTGTGTCAAGCTTTTCCTGCACCTTGATGCAATGTCCTTTTCAATGCACTGTATCACCCAACACTCAGACAGTGTGAAAGCTAGAATTCTCTGAGACACAAAGAATTTCAGTATTTTGCCCCAAGTTATCCAAATCAAAAGAGAAACACAGAAACAGACTTGGGAGAATTAGACCCTAACACCCATGCTGTCATTAAATTATGAGGAATAAAGGGGGAAAATCAAAGCTAATTTTCTTTTCAAATTACACACAAAACTTGTAAAAATTCCAACTTGGTATTTACCCTATGACAGGCACAGTACAAAACACTTTAAATGAATTAATGTACTTAGTTTTCACAAAAGTTCTAAGCAGAATGTGTGTGTGTGTGTGTGTGTGTGCACGCGTGTGTGTAGCTGAGGAAGTCAAGGTGTAAGTGAGCTATTTACAGAAGCTCATAGACTGGATTTCGAGTCAGGAGCAGGAATAACTAGATCTCTCCAACTCTAGAAATTGCACTGAGGATCTCCATTTTACCGCCATATAAATACCAATGGCACTGCTACAGCCTCCAATTCCAGCAACTTGGTCTGGAAGGCAAGAGCTGAGAGCCCAGCTCTGGCAGCCTCGACAGTGCACAGAGAGGAGCTCCATTTCTGCTTACTTGAAAACCGCTGATGGTGGAGGATTTTCTTGTCAATTGAAGAGTAATGATAACTGGTGCTTGTTTTCAAGAGGTTTGTAAACATCTCTGGGTCATTTTGAAGTGAGCACAAGTAAAGTTAGTGTGAAAGCGTAGATGATCTTCTCTTCTCCAGATGGTCAATGCCCCCCACCCACCCCTTCAAAGGCCAATGTCTCTGTGATGTTTCATTTTACCTCACCTAGGGATGTGGCGTCATTGCCCCTCAAAGATTTCAGTTATCTGTAATTTGCATTCTTAAGGACCAACAAGATGCAACTTTATGTCCCAATTATTCAAGAAGGATAAATTTCACTTTTCTTTATATCTGAAAGATGAACGGATGAGCATACAAGTATAGATACAGGAGAAAATCGTGACTGTTAGGTTTGATTCTTGCCTATGCCATGCACACCAAACCTTTAAGGAGAAGTCAAAACAGAGATCATCTGGAGGGAAAAAAGGGAGGAGCTATTCCAGGTACCTGAATGGAGCAGATAACACTTGGGTAATGCATTTAGCTCTGCGCTAGCTAAAGCAAATGGAAAGGACACTGGTGTATGTCATCTGTTCTCTAAAAACAGAAAGCATACAAATTCATCAGTCAAGACAGCATTTTCCTTGGAACCAAACTTAAGCAGAAATTTACTGTGAGAGATAGTGTGGAGCTGCAATCACCACCATTTATAAAAAGGACTTTGAGTGACATAGTGGAAAAACACTTTCAACCCCATTTTTATAAAAGATACAGAAACACTGCTCAATTGCCAGGTCTCGTATTGATCCCTTGTAAAGGTAGAGGCATTACATTAAATCCTGATGCAGCAAAAGCATTTCTTCAAGGAAGATGATGCTGTTTACCTGTCATTGGTATGGCATGTTTTGTGAAATGTTTTCCTAGTGGCAATGATGGATCTGGCTTTATCCAATCCCAGGCTGTCACCTAGTCCTTTGTGTTCCAAGGACAGACTCCAGGAGAAGCCTGTCTGCGATGAGACACCTCATCTGCCCCACTGAGACAAAGAGAAGCTGATTGCTGATGAGGAGACGGAAACTGGTAAGCACAAACCCCTAATAAATTACACTGCTGGCACCAAACAGACCTCCTTCATAGCAAGCACAACTCATTCTGCTAACAGTCTCAAGCTTTGTCTCTGATTTTCAGCTTCAAACGAGTCTCTACGATGTCCTCGAACTGCTCAGCGTGGCCTTTTTAGAAAGAAGCTCCCATGTTAAGTGCACTTGTGACCATGCCACGTGATGCTTGGGATACAGTGAGAACTCTAATAGCATGTGACTATAGGCTCCTCACACGTAGTGTGTCTGTCCCCGTTAGACTCTAACCTCAGGTCACAGCCAATTATTAAATAAGGTGATGTTTCTCTGTCCCTTCTGGAGAATATACAAGCATCTTTTGCTAAAGTTGTGCATGTTCTTTCTTTCTATCCAAATGGAGAGCAAGAGCACAAGTATCTTGGGAGGAAAAAAAAACCCTAAAGGGATGGAAAGATGAAATTTTCAAAACAACTTTTGACAACCTAAATGTATCTGTTGCTTCATTCTGAGACATGTTGTGGCAAATTAAACCTTTTTTCAGATCCCTGCATGATATTTCCCACCCGGTCTCCTCCCACCATGCTCAATGGTACACACTGCAGCGTCAGTGTCTTCTTGTCCTCTTAGGATGGTGCATCTCCTCACCAAACCTGTTTCCAACAGCTGTTTCTGCCGTATGCACTGGAAACTCTCTTCATCATCACTAGAAACATACACATTATGAGCATTCTATAGGTCTTTAATCTACATGACTTATTGTAGCCAAAGAAGAATCCCTTTCATGCAAAAAACAAAAATAAAAACGTACCTGATTGATGCAAATATAGTTAGAAATCCCTGGGACTAGACAGACCAGGAAGCAGAACTGTGCTGAAATCTGTTTCTTTAGCTAGGAATCTTGACATTTGTTACACAATTCTTTACCTCTCTTTGATATTCAAAATAATTTTTGGAAGTGATTTTTTTTTTTTTTTTTGCTACTGGGGATCAAACTCTGTGGAAGTGATTTTTAAAAAACCTTTCCCATAGTAGAAAAAGATTCAGGAAAGAAACTATAATGTAAAGTAGAGGACAAAGGAAGAAATAATATGTTTGTGAAATTTTTTCAGCAAGAAATAGGTCATTCCTGGCATTTCTACTGGTCACAAAAAGTAGCTTTGGGACTTAGGCATAAAACAGCTCCAAGTTTGAACTTGGATATACCCCTTACTGATGTGACCTGGGGCAGTCTGTCCAACCTTTTTAAGATTCAGTGAATTTATGGCTAAATGGTAAGAACTCGCTAATCTGCCTAGTGAAGTGTGGGATATACATCAGCTTACTTGAGATGCCAAGGGCCATCCTCCCATCACCTTAACCAGAACCTTCCTTACTACTGCCTCGGTGCACCAGAAGACCACGCCCACTGTTGTCACCCACACTGTGCTCTCCAGCCCCTGAGAACGCCAGGAGTCCGGTGCACAGAACACAAATACCAACACTCTCCTGCTCCCACTGAAGAGACTTGAGGAGCCAGATACAAATACCTATTAGCTCCACCTTATCCACAAATTCGCTGTCATAAAATGACAGCATTTCCCAAAGTAGCCGAGACAGAGCATCTTCAGACCACTGGATTTCTCCACCATATCATATTTAGACTGGTCTTCTCTTTAATTCAATTTCCAAAATTTAACCAGATTGAGAAAGCATACATACACATATGTATTTGTTGACTGAACAAAAGACTGCTATGCATTTATCTCCTGAGACACACACAGGGCTGGTCCATATTCCACTTGACAAACTTTCCTGTAGACTAAGAATGGAAAAGCTGGTCCAGATAAAGCTAAAAAGCCTTCTATCATCTATAAAGACATCAAAGCTCTGTACTTTGAAGAGTTCTTGCTCTGAACTATTTTTAGACCTATCTATTAGTCTGCATGGGCTCCTTCCCAGGATTTCTTCAGCTTCCTGACCCACACATGGCAAAAAAGCCCAGCAGGGGACAAATGATACCTTCTAACTTAGCTTCAGGTGAGGGAGTGACTGATGCAAATTTGTAGAAAGTGTGAGTTGGACGTGACTTCCACTGCCACAGGTAACCCAGGGCATCCTCACCAACATGAATCTGTCAAAGGAGATAGTTTACCCAGACTTCAAAAGCCATTTACAAGCTAAGTAACCCTTTGAAGGTGGCCTTTGCCCCTTCTGCTAAATTATTAGACAATAAGAGGCATGATAGCATTTGGTATTCTTCTGCTGTGTTTCACTCTTACAAGAGCTTTCACAGAAATGATCTCATTTCCCTTTAAAAAGAACCCTTTGCAGTTCTAGAGATGGGTGGAGGCAGCTGTTGCAGGATAATGGGAATATAATTAATGCCACTGTCTTAGTTACTTCTTTTTTGTTGCTCAGACAAAATACCCAACACCCAAAGTTAAAGGGGGAAAGGTTTATTTAGCTCACAGTTGGTAGATTTCAGTCCATAGTTAGCTGGCTCTAAGGTAGGGTGACATAGTAGACAGACATCACAGAGAGGAAATAGTTCATGGCAGGAAGAAGATGGCAAAGCAAGAGACAAGACAAGCTTCTTTCTGTCCTGTATATTGTATCTATGCTACTAGGATTGGGCCTGCACTGAAACAGTCCATGGACTGTTTTAGTAATCACCCACCCTTAATCTTAGTGCTCTGAATTCTAGCACTGCACCGTGAATCAGTCATATGCTAGATTCAGCCATATCTGAAAAAGTCCCACCTGTGACTGCCCTAAGCTTTGAGGGAATATCGAGACACAAGCCATAATATTTATATATGATGAAAGTGGTCAATTTTATATTGTTTATATTTTCTAAAATGAAAAATAAACATTGTGAGAAATGGAAAAAGTATGCATCAGGCGAACAATACGGCTCAGAGCAGCTTCCAGTTCTTAGCATGGCACTCTTGCCAAAGAGTGATGAGCTCTCAGGGCTCTGCTACAGCCTTGCTTGGGAGGCCTGAGTTCAGGAGCTAGCACTTAAGTACTAAGCTCCCAAAAATGCTGCAAGCCAAAGATGTCTACTCTCATCTTCTGAGTATGACACGCCCCTACAGAAGAATGATATCCCCCACAGGACACTGTGACTCTTCCATCCTGCACCCCACTTCTCTCACATTACAGACTTCAGAATCCAAAGAAAAGGTTACACTTACATAAGGTTTGCTCTGGTAAGTAAAGATCCAACTGTCCACACCAGCAATTTCCTCAATTTCATATTGAAATACTAACTAAAAAATAAATACCAAGAGGCCTTAAAGTCAGAACCCAACTTATTTTAAATACCAGACAATTCAATCATATTCTGGGTTTTGTAGGTAAAGCAGACGTGGTGTGAGAGCAAAATGAAATAATTGATGTGAATGTATACAGACTTCCAAACAAGATAAGAATCAAACATCCCATTTTTCAGACCACTAGAAAGAGACAGAAAATGAATAATTCAAAAGGGCAAAAAATCCATATGTATTTTCTGTAAAAACAACTGAGCTTTGTACCACATTTTACAATTTGTGAAATTCTCACACTTACTATCTCATTTGACTTTTCCAAGAAGCACATAAAATGAGCTAATATTATTATGATAATTCTCCCCGTGTAATGAGGGAAACTGAGACATTGAGCTTTTGCATTTTTGCCGAAGGTCCCAGTTGGAGCATAGCAGAAGGGATCCCATACCAGATCTGCTATTTAATATTAGCATTCTCCATGCAACTTGGACATTAATAGGACCAATTTCATAAGACTGAGGTGGGATAGATTCTCTCCCAATCACAACAGACTATTGAATGTAGAAGAAAAGAGAACTTGTAAATACCTGGGAAGGTATCTAATTTCCTCAAGGCCCACCCATCATTTCTTCACCTTTCCCCACTAAAAATACCCCTTCTCTTTCAGATTTATCTTTTCTAGCCTTTGGTGAGTAGGGAAATGGTTGCGTTTGAAATTTTCAAAGGCCACCTCTGGCAAGTCCACTGAAGACAATACTCAGTGTTTTCTCAGTGATATAGCTAAGAGGATTCTGTAAGACAAGAAGAGCTGATTGTCATTCTCTAAAATCAACTAGGCCATGACCAGTCAAGCAGCATGTACTCTGTGAAGATGTAGATTCCTGAAACAGGAATAAGTAAGTCATGAGGATTTTAATGGCTCAGCACTGACATCTGGAGAAGGTAGACAACTATACTGTGCATGGAGATGATTGGTCTCCTGTAATCCTACTGCTCTGCATCTTGGATTTCATCTCTTTGAAATGACCAAAAGGAATTTTCCCATTCATTATAAAAAAAACATAGACTTTTCCAAGAGTCACCGAAACACCAGATCTTCCAGGGCCTGGCAAGATGGGAAGACAGAGAGAGAAAGCAGCCAGAACCAGAGACAATAAATGTCACTGGTCCAGCTGTGGACCAGGCCCCATTGTAAGTCTAAGCTAGTAGGCATCTGCAAAAACTCTGAGCCCCAACAGCACCTCTTGGTGACACCTCAGGTGTCTACCTCAGTTCAAAGCAGAGCTGGCATTATGATGACGAATCAACCATGGGTGCTGATCTCTCACCTCTGCCCAAGCAGATTTGCACCCCGAACTCAGGAAACCTTTAAATGTGAGCTCCTGCTTGGAACTTTCTTCCCATTTTCTTTCTCTGACTCTATGGCAAAGTTCTGGCTTCTTTCATGTCCTACTCTAAGCTCTCTGAAGACAAGAGGTGACTAATTTGAAAGCAGTGGGTAAAAGTCCTGGAATCAGCTTGCCAAGGGATAGAAATGTGTCCATTACTCACTGTGTGACCTTGGCAATGTCTGAATCTCACTAGGCATGCATTATCCCCTGTGAAATGGACTCAATGTCAGTGGTTATCAAAAAGGTCTGAGATTATGTACTAAGCATACTTTCTGGCACATAAAAAGACTTCACAAAATGTTAATGGTTGTTGTGCTCTTTTTCTGCATTATTTACCTTTATATCCCATTTCCAGCACAATGCCAGGCACACAAGAGGCTGTTTAATTACTGTTTAAGAATTAATCTTGTCTTGTGAAACCAAGACAATCATATATATACATCACCCTTGTTAGATGTATATTGATTCACTTAATGCAGATTTTCAAGTATCATTAAAGAAATCCTTATAGCCATCGGAAGGAATCAGCTTATCTAGAGTGCTGAACTGGACACAAGTGAACCAAGGACAAGTCCTTCTAGATGATTTGCCTCTCCTAACAACCTCATTTCTAAAGTACTACATTTTTAAAGGTAATTGATACATACTGTCACACCAGTTACACATCAAATTTTGACTGAAAGAAAATTAACCTGGACAGGTATAAACCCTTTATTCAATTTCACATAATTGATGCATCAAGTGGGATGATAACATCCACTTACACGAAAACTGTTTCATAGTTCTATAATTGCACTAATGATCTCATGACATATTTCGTTTGACTTGACAAGTAATTGCTGACCAAGATCTTCTACTCTGAGCACTCTCGTAGGCATTAAGTAGAATGAAGATGCAGAAGACAGCTACTCAGGCTGTGAATCACCACAAAACAGGTAGCTGTAGACAACACATATTTATTTACTCACAGTTTCTGAGGCTCAAAGTTCAGTTGCTGATAGGGATGATTCCTTCTGGAAGTTCCAAAGGAAAATTTGGTCCAGGTGTCTGTGTAGTTTCTGGTAGTTGCCCACACATTCCCCACCACCTCAGCCTGTAGACACACCACTCTGCTCCCTGCCTGTCTTCCCTTAATCTCCTCTCTGTGCTACACATTAAGTCTTCATGTTTCCTTCCCTGTCTGTGTGTCTCTGCATCCAAATGTCACTCTTCTGATGGGGACAACGATTACTGAATAAGCACCTACTCTAATCTAGTTTGGCCTCATCTTAACTTGATTAGCTGGGTTTCCAAATCAGGTCACATTTGTGAGTCTGAAAAGTTAGATTTGAACTATCTTTTTCAGGGACACAATTCAACCCACAACAGTACCCTTCAAAATTATAAGAAAAATTATCACTTATGTAACATCCTGCGCTAGGCATATCTCCAACTCAAGTGTTACTCATTACTCACACAATCCTCACCACAGTCCTATGAAGTATTACAATCATCCAACTCACTTCATACACAGGAAATGCTAAAGAGAAGGCAACTTTCTCTGGCCACATAGCTAGGCTCTTGCCCACTAAGATACCCTGCCTATTGTATCCTGTAGTTGAGAAGAGTAATAATCTTGGCAGAAACCTAAAGAGCAATAGGAGATCAGGGCAGGATGACACTGCCCTATCCGGGGGCACTTGAATTAGACTATTATTTCATTCAACTCAAAGGTAAGCAAACACTGCCAAGTGCCCACAAAAGTACCAATTTGGGGGTTTTCAAATTTTAAAAAATAAATACAAAGGCAAGGCCTTGCTTTAACAATGCTTAGTCTAGAGAATAATAATAAGATAAAACAGAAAATAGCTATATAATGTATTAATGTGAATTATAAACATATGCAGAAATTATTGGAATCACCACCTAGAATGGAATTTGACATTTTCAAGTCTCCTTGTCCTTGTATCTCTTTGCTTCAGTCAAATTACAAAACCTTGAGAGAATCTTCCAATTCAAGCCAGATTTTACAGGGCTTCCTACAGGTGAGTACTAAATAAAGGTGGCTATTACAAATGCTTGCTTAACCACCGATATAAAAAAGGAGACAGAGGGGAATCTTGTCCCCCTAGTACTGACTCCTCAGTTAGCTGAAACCCTCAGCTGGGAGGAACTAGTGAGGCCCGTGGGCGTTGCACACAGGGAGACACAATGTTCCCTTCCCAGAGTTTCATATGCTCAACACAGTTCTCCACAAACCTGTTTCCTGTGAGTGTGTGGGATGAGTTTCAGGGCCATGAAACACCAGGCAGACGGTGTCTGGCAGCACAGGCCTTGGGATTGCAGCTCCCTCTCCCTGCCCACACTTTTTATTCTGCTTTGATGTTCCTTGTTGGTCTACATGCTTTCCTTCTGTGCTTGTCCGCATTTGGATTTTCCTTCTCCACAACACTAGATGAGGGAATAATCCAGGAAAGAGTGCCCTCAGCCTAAAGACCTAGGAACTCCTCGGCTTCATGCACACCCGCTCAGCCCTGTTCCAGCCTCCTGCCTCAGCTCTGCTCTTCTCCAGGACAGGTTCCAGTTGACAGGTTCCAGTCAGCAGAGACAAGAGTATCTAGCCACAAACTCTTGGGGTCTTTGCAATACCAGATCACATCAAATTCAGCCCCAGTAAGAGTTCTGGCTTCTGGTCTTCCAGATGAATGAGTGCTTTTCTTCTTCCAAGCCTTTACCTCTGGACTCAGTCTACCACTGAACCAGGGTTCCATACCCAGAGAAAGAAAGGCTCTCAGGTGGCAAAGGCTTCCTGACCCAAGCAAGGTTAAAGTGTGACTTCCACTGGCCAGGATCAGGAAAGAAATCCTTTTTTTCTGTCCAGGCTCTCCCTTCGGTTCCTTCCTATTGCACTTTTGCTTGAGCCGTGCCTTGCTTCAACTTATATAATAGGTCCACTGGGGAGGGACTGTGTCTAATTGCATGTTGTTTGCACTGCCTGGCATATTATAGTCCTCAATAAACACGTTATTATGATTATTGCTATGATCGATCATAACAGTAAGTGCAACTCAGTGCACATTTCTCTAAACTTCAGGCTGCTCCGAGAACCAAGAACATACACAGCCCCCTGGATATCCCTAAGAGCTCTGGGTAAGGACTTAAATTTAAGGGGTTTATATCAGAGCTGAACCTCCAAATCTGTGGAGATTGGAGGATAATTATCGCTTATCCTCAGAGGGGGCAGAATATAAAGCTATTCTCTTTCCGTGCAGAAATGGAGAATCAGAACTAGAAAGATTAGAACAGATAAAAGAGAAATTGTATTATGCCATAGGTTTGTATCTTTTTTTTTTTTTCACAGACAGCAAAGACCATAGCTAGGGCTGACCCAGTGGCAAAAAACCTGTTCAAGCGGTGATAAGAAAAATCATTTACTGGGCACATTAATTTAAGTTGTGGAAGCCAAGCTTTCCCTGTTGCCCATTGGATAAATGCTGTCAGGATATGCTGTGAGTTGTTCCAATGAAATGTAATAATTGAATTTGTTTTCATTTAATTTGAAGGGCCTTTAATTAAAAGGCAGGCTTGTGTGTGCAGAGAGATAAAGCTGGGCACATGGAGACTGGGGGTAATGTGGGTGCTGAATGCAATAATTAATTGTAAATTCTGGGGTCAGAGACTGGCATTATCTTTGTGACATCAGTACCATGAGTGGGCATACGGCTGGAACAGGCTTGGGACTGGTGGAAATATATGCTTAAGTGAATGTTTGCAACCTTAACTACAATTATAAAAGAGTGTGAAGGTTAATTTGCAAAGTTTGGTGATCAGAGAAGTAAATATGTGAGTGATCACCCAGTGAGAGACAACCTGAAAAGTCGAATTTTCCAACCACGATTACCCAAACCTCAGTTTTGGAAATGAGGCAGAACCCATCTCATTCATCCTTGGACTGCTTAGATATAAATCTATTTCTCTGCTCCAGAGCTGAGGTTAACCCCAATCACCTGGCATTCAAAATCATCCTAACATAAATTCGAATGATGGGGCTCACATGGAGAAAAAACCCACAGAAAATTCTAGGATGTTCTGTGAGCTCTTAAGACATCAACACCTAGAGTTAGTATCAGAATACAAAACTTGAATTAATGCCCAACATTAATCTCCAGTGTTTGGATTAGAACATTAACTAGAGTCATCAATCTTCAGATTTAGTTGTATTTCATGATATAAAGTAATAAAGTAAAGATTTGTGCTTACACGTGAATTTTCTGCCCTGAAAAATGACATCCCATTAGATGCACATTTTGTGCTCGAGAGGCCTTTCCTGTGGAAATGCATCCCAGCATGCAGTGGCAGAGCTTCCTTCTAGCCCTCCACATAGGGTGGACAAAAGCAATCACAGTCCCTCCATCACCACCACGCTTGGGAATTCTCAGCTTTTCTCCCCACTGCAAGAGCAGGGTTGCCAGCTGATACCAATGCGCACAGGTGTCTGTGCCCAGAGGTATTTCGGGTAGTCTATCACTTTCAGCTTATTTTTTCCCCAGGGCTATAATTGCTCCCCAGAAAAAAGGAGGTTTCTAAAGTTGGTAACTTTCCCCAGAGATGAAGAAACTGGACTAGCTCCAAACGTGTCCAACAGGATTGCCTGGGGCACTTTTAAAAACATACAAGCTTTCACCTTTCCCTAGACTTCCTGAACAAGGGTCTCAAGGGATGAGACCAGAGAGTTCGCAATCCCCGTCAGCTATGAGCCGCCAGACTACTCAAACTCCAAGCCTTCACCCACCTCTGCAGCCAAGTACCTCTGGGCCACACTGCTGGCATGTGCACACTGTGGGCCAAACCTTTGCAACCTTAGGAATGTGAACATAGGATCTGAAGATGGGAGACTTTAGTTTGGTCACATCTCAAACCAATGAATAGTCTTTGCTATATTTTTGCCAGCCATCATCTGTCCTATAGTGATGACTTGGTTTATACTCAGTTGCCAGCATTCTGGTGCTCCCGGCACACTAGGAAGAGAGAAACAGACACTTCTGTGCTCCTGAGGAAATACCAGCCAGGACAGAAGGGGAAGAATGTGGGTTATCAAACGGAGCAGGACACAAGGCGGGACAGACACAAATGCTGTGCTGCAGAGGAAAATGGCAGCCAGCCACCCTCAGCTCAGATGGCACAATTTCTGACCCTGGGCTCCTATATTATGTCTCAGAAATATTTCCCACTTCTCACTCCAAGGCCCTTTTGGTGGCTAAGTGGTGAATTTAGAAAATTTGACAGAGTAAATAATCATGTGATTAGAAGACAATTTTTAAAAATCTTTGTCACTAGGTATAAAAAAGCTGATATTGCCAATAAGAATGTCTTCTGCATAAATAGAAACTAAAAGCATGTCATGCCTCCATGGAAATGGAATATACAAGCAACATCAACCAAATCTCCTTTAACACCAGCTCCGAACATCATAATTGCTACTATTGAGCTTCTGTTACATGACAGATACCAGAAATCTTTTATATTTATTTTATTCTTAGATTTTTCTGCCAACCATAAAAGATTCTGCTATCTTTAATTTATAGCTGATAAAATTGAAACTTAGATAATTGCTCAAGGACTCAAAGATAGTACAGTACCAGATCTGAAGATGAGGAATTTAGTTTCTGGACCTGATGGCTTAATCCATTAATAATCAAGTCATAGGCTAATGCCTCCTAGGCCCTAGGCCCAGTGCTAGGAACTACAAAGCAAAAGATTAACAAATGAATAAAGTCTCTACCCTGTGGATCTGATAGTCTGATCGGAGAGAAAGACAACCAGGAAATTCCATGACATGTGATAAAGTCCCACCAGAAGGAGAGGTCCCGAGTGCTCCGAGACCACTAGCTGGGATGCTGCTATGTGTAGAAAGCAAACTGAGGAGAGACACAGGAAGGATGCACTGCGAGGAGATGGCAGTGGGGAGAGTGGAACTGTGGGAAAGCATTTGCCAAGTCTCAAGAGTAAATTGAGAGCAACAGAGCTCAGGACCCTGAAGCAGCCTTTTCTGAGTGATGCATACTTAAACCCAGGTGCAAAAAGTGACATACTCATGCGTTACAACTCCTGAGGCCTCCTGATGACAGCAGTAGGGCCAGCAGTGTCTGCCTGAGGACACAGGTGTTGGTTGACTTCAGGACCCCAGGCCCATCTCCCAGGGCCCAGTGATTGGCCAAAGCCCATCCTGTACCCCTACACCCCAGTCTCCTTTGGGCCCTGGTGAATAGCCTCTACTCTGCAAAGTCTGGTGTCTCTACACTTACCTGGTTTCTAGGAACCAGGCCTCATCATGTCTTTTTCTCCAGGTTGTAATTGCTCCCTTGAGAAGGCTTGCAGAGCGTGCTTTACTTTTCCTTTCTTTCTGGGTCTCTCAAGAACCGGTTTAGAGGTTGCAAGATTTTTGTTGCTTTTCTTTTCTTTCTTTCTTTCTTTCTTTTTTTTTTTTTGAATGAAAGCATACGTTAAGGAAAAAAAAAATTCATTCCCATTGGCTCTCTTGATGTTGCTGGGAGACAAAGCAAGCAGCAGCAAGTCTCCAAATGGGCTTTAAAGAAGAAATATATTTTAAATAAAACCCTAAAGCAGAAAACATCACTTGGCGCCATGTTGTGCATTCTGATTCTCTTCCTGCTGGTACAAGGAAAAGGCTTTCCTGTGGAAAAGCAATTTAAAAGAGCCCTACTGAACTCTTAGGAATACCAAGGACTGTTTGCCCAAATGGCCTGTATGGAGAAACAAATGCCAGATGTGGTCCCAAAAAATTACTCCAATAGTTTTCATCTTTCCCCAAGGACCCTAGCATTTGGTTCTCCCTTGGCCACACCCATGGCTGGATGGAACCCTTCTGTGTTATCTTTCCACTGCTGTGACCAAACACCTGAGGATAACAATTTAAAATAGGAAAGGTTTATTTTGGCTCACAGTTTCAGAATTTCAATCCATGGACCCCTAGCTTCATTGGCTTTAGACTTGTGGTGAGGCAGAAAAGTCACGGCAGGAGGGTGTGGTCAGGGGAAGGCTGCTCAGTTCATGCATGGCACCAGGAACCAGAGAAATGCAGACGCAGATGGGAAGGTACCAGGGACGAGATATGGCACCTGATGCTTTGACCCCTGACCCATCCTCTTCATCAGGACCCTTCTCTTGCTCATCTCCTCCTAGTAATGATATCAAATTGTGATCTCATCAATGGAGTGATCACCCAAGAAATTAGAATCCTTATGAGTTGAACAGCTGACAATCAAGCTTTTAACACAGTGAGCCTTTAGGGTGGGATGTTTTATACAACAATCACTGTGCTCTCCAGGACCCTAAGGAACTAGATAGATATCACAGGGCAAGGGAGGAAGGCAAATTCAAGGCAGGTGGGACTTGAGCAGAGATATTAGTATCCCAAACCTGCATGAAAATCACAGAAGGCTGAGCAATCCAGTGACCACAGTAATCCTTCTCTGAGCTTTTCTACTGGACATGCCAAAACAGACCTGGAACACATTCGCCAAAGGCAGGCAGCAGAGCCAAAGGGAGGAATGTCACAGCCAGATGGGTGGGGAAAGAGCCACAGGGTGGAATTCAGTTCACTCTAGGGATGAGCTCCTTTCCTGGGGTCACACACAGTCCTCTATTCTGGGCCCTGTTGCTGCTCAGTTTTAGAGGTACTTCTGATTCCTTTTCTCAGTAGGAACTCAGATTTCTCAAAGACATTAGCTCATGTTACTATCACAACAAGCCCTAGGTGGATAGGGCAGACACCAAGTTACTACCTCAACTTATCAATGAATAACTGCCACTCAGTCAATGCAACCCATGATATAGCTGGAAAAACTTCCCATCTCCAGATTATTCTATCCTTCTGGGATACACGTGGTGGCAAACAATGGGAAGGCACACCTCTGCTGTTCACGTTTAGGTAGACATCATTAATGAGAAAAATTAAGGAAAGAAATTACTTTCGTTCATGTCATGTCTGTCAGAAACTTACAATTTCTCATCCTGAGCAGCTCACATTGGAGCTGCTTTTTACTGATCCCTCCTCCATACTGATCCCTCCTCCAAACTTATCTATCTTTCTACTCCTGTCATGCAAGGTCACACATGCACACACTTGGCATGCTGATCTGAGGAGAACCTAAAGGAGGCGCTCTCCACAAGCACAGATAGGAAGAGGAAACCCACCAAGTAAGGAGTGCAGTCCCTGGAACTAGTGATGTCCAAAGAAGTAGGGCTGGGATTTAGCTCAAGTGGTGCCATGCTAAAAAAAAAAAAAAAAAAAAAAAAAAAAAAAAAAAAAAAAAAAAAAAAAAAAAAAAAAAAAAAAAAAAAAAACAGAACAAAAACACAAAGAACTGCTATCATCCCCATGCTGAGGCATGAATGGTTGCAGGAACAGTAAGCTAGTGAAAACCATTGGACAGGCTCATCAGGAGCAGCTGTGGAGAATGTGGTTGGAGAATGTCACCGTTTCATGGTGAGCCTAGAGGAACAGATCAGGAGAATAAACATCCATCCATACCATGTCTTCTTCCTCCAAACTTTTACCCTCCTTTCCATTGGTCAAACCAGCCAGAAGCAGATCTATGAGACAGCATATTGCTGTGGTGAGCACAGGCCAGGCGCAAATCTCAGAGCACTTGAGAGGCAGATGTAAAGGATACCAGTAGGATCCCCATCCTCAGCACCATAGCGTGGGGCTATTACTCAGTTTACTCCCTAGACTTCTTGGAGACTTAATTTCCATAGGGACAAGTTGTCCCATTACCCCAGCCCAGCCTAGAAGGTAAGATGAAGCATAGCACACTTACTTCCCTTCCACTCTCAGAGTTGCCCAGTTTAGGCTGATGCTTGTGTCTCCTGGCTGTTTCAGTCTTGGGTTTAGAAAAGGTGTTAAAGGAGATGGAGTCAAGTGATAAGGATGGCAGCACCTGGGAGGGGTACAGAGTTTCCTCACTGAGTGCCTATGGTGCATGGGATAGAACAGTCCAAAGTTACAGTAGCATTTTGACTTGATCTTGAGAACACCAAAACCTGCCTCACTGTAAGACTTGACTTCTCTTCCTTCACCGCAGGAATTCTGTGAGGCTCCCTTTGAGTAGCTGGCTTCAACGGATGCCAAGGTCTGATTCAAAAGCATCACCGCACTGGCAAGGTAGCATCCCTGAGTTACAGGCCCTCAGCAGTCAGCAGGGTCTTGAGAGAAAAGGACACAGATGGGTGAGCTTTGAGAAAGGCAGGAGAGGGAGGGGTCTGAGGTCTGTTAGTAAAGCTGAGGTTATAGAGTGCAGTACAGCTTGATAAGACATCAGCAGCAGCCCTGAAACCCTGCAGAAAGCCCAGAGGCCCAGAGCAGGAAAGGGATTGTTCAAAGTATGCACAGGAAAACACTGAGGTCAAAATCTGCTTCTTCCTAGATTGTCTAGTCCCGAGTGAGAAGAAAACAAAGTGTTCTGCTCCCCTCCATCATGGCCTAGTTGTTACCTGATAGAAAACTGGTAAGTTTTGGCCTGACTGTCTCTTTGGTCTCTTTCTCCTTCTTAACTCCAAACCTGGGATTTACCCAAGAGGACAGCTCACTTTCTGCTGCTAGAACTGTGCTTAATTAAACAGTTTAATTAAAACCTTCGATAGTGATTGTGCCTGTCAGGGTGTGAAAGGGAAGCTAATAAAATTCCTTTCATCCAATCTGCCTGGTGGCCCAAGGACGCGCCATGGGAGGGACAGTGAGCAGTGGGGCAGGAGAGGGCAACGGAGCCACTTCCCTGAGCTGCAAGGAGTCTGCCAGGGAAAGCAAAGCCTCCTTTCACCCCTTAAGGCTGCTTAAGTAAATGTGCTGCTCAGAAACGCGCAGGCTTCAGGTGGCACGTATATAAGAGTTAGCACTTTTTTGTGTGCTTTCCCTTGAAAGTCACTACAGCCTGCACAAGCCCCCTGCTCCCTCTCCTGTACACAAGCACAGGGTGAGCAAGTCAGACTGTCGCTGATCACTGGCAAGAGATAGCCTTTCACCCCTGTGGGAAAAAATACATATGTATGTACATATAAATATCTATATACAAATACATGTATACATACACCTGTGTTTTACTCTATATTTTAGTCTGCTTTTGTAGTATGTAATTTTCGTCTAGGGCAGAATGACCTTTTAAAGATCTACAAGATCTACTAAAATTACCCTGGTGGCTTTCTTGAATTGCACACCATTTCTTGAAATTCAGAAGTGCTGAATGGGAACAGAGAAATGCATTTCGAGAAGTCCTTAATACCACTGCCTCAGCTTGTGTTCAATCAATTCTTCCCTTCATACATCAAACGCAGATCCAGTTAGGGTGTTGTTAGTTGTAGATATATATCCTAGTACTCAAGTATGATGGTAACAAAAACAAATCAGAAATTACTTTCCTAAAGCAAGCTATGTTGTACATAAGCCTCCAAGTCAGCCTGGCCCCAAGCCTTTAGAAATGCATCGAAACCTGCAGGTTCTCAGACAGAAACAATTTTCAGGCTTTGACAGCTCCCCGTGAAACCAGTTAACAGCCTGGATTCACCAATCCCGGCCTCTTGGCCGAGCCCTGCCTCATTAACATAGTGATTTGAACAGGAGGTGCCATTTCAAATCATTTTCCTTCTTCTCTTCTACCCAGGGTTCTCAGTGCCTTCTACCCCTGGCAGGCAGTGATGTCCTAACCTTGAAGAATTTGGGATTCTAGAAACGCAGACACAGTCTCAGGACCCAGCATGACAGAAGTTGCTAGAAGTTATCACAAGACAAAGAGAAAAATTGGTGACCAATGTATGCAGCTTGACTGATACAATCCTTACTCAAAACTCTGTTCAACAAGACACTGAGAACAACAGAGTATGGAGGTCAACAAGAGCCTGGAGTTGTGCTTTTCAGACTAGAACATCTATATGAATAACATGGCAATCTTGCCAAAAGCAGATTTTCATTTACTAGTTTCAGGATGGGGTCTAGCTTTTTAATATTTCTAACCACACTATGATCGGTGAAGATTTAGAGAACAATTTGACCTGAAAAGTAAAACAGTGCTAGTCAGTGAGCAGTGCCAGGAAGAAGCAGACGAAGGCTACCTATTATCTGTTCCCCACAGAGCAGTCCCCTTAAAGATATCTGTGCAATGAACTCCAGTCCCTGTGAATATGTTCCCTTATAATTTTAGACTTTGCCTCTGTGAACAAGGGTATGGACCTCAAGAAGCAAAAACTGTCCCACATTATTAAACCAATGTAACTATATGAATCCTTAAAATCAAAGAATCTATCCTGACTACCAGTATTACTTTCTGTCTGATATTTTATTCTGATCATAGTCACACCAACCACTTCCTATATTTTTTCCAGATTCAAACTCCCTGACAGGAATGGCAGTCAGGGTAACTTCCCCTGCTTAGTTGTTTCACTTATCTCCAAGAGCATCATTGCCTTTGCTCTAACTAAATAGCTTAACTAGCTGTGACTCACCTTTCAAACAAGAGACTGACACACAGACACTGAGCTCTGGTGAAGTGAGTACCAAAGGGCAACTTGAGGTCTTAATCTGAACTGTTTCCCCACATTGAACATGTGTTGAAGGTGACTAGATTGTGGGGCCTATAATTCACTTCCTGTTGGAGGTAGATCTTTTGGAGCTGACCCGGAAAAGAATCTCTCTCCCTCCAGCTCCTCACATTGCTGTTTTCTGGCAGCCATGAGGTGAGCAGGTCTTCTCTGACCAGGGCCTTCTACCACGTTGTTCTACATGTTAATCTGTAAACTATGGATGGAAACTTCTGGAGCCATCAGCCAAAATAAATCTCTCCTCCTTGAGGGTATGGGCGTCCGCTGCTTTGTCCCTGAGATGAGAAGTGACAAAGGCAAGACATGAGGCAAGAAACAAGTCACCCTACAAGTGAGTTTGCCTGGGGCACAGGAAGACCTTGACAGACCAGAAAGCAGTCTTGCTTCCTCAGAGGGATGAAGGCCAAATAGGGAGGCAGTCATCACACTGGGTCAGCCAAAGCCTAAGATGTGGGTGGTGCTCCCAAATCCTATCACTTCAGGGGTCCTTCTCATGGTCTCTGCCATGACCCTCAGCTTCACTCTGCTTCTATCACTGATCTCTCCACCAGTTAGTTCTCCAGGGCTGTCATAATAGATATGATGCACAGGTGACTTAAAGAACAGGAATTATTCATAGGAAACCTGGAAGTCCAGGTCCAGATGTAGGCAGGAAGAGCCTCCTAGGACTCTCTCTCTGGGATGGATGGCTACTCTTGAGATGTTCTCAAATCATCATTCTTTCATCTCTGTTGTCTGTGTCTTACTCTCTAATTGTGAGCCATGACACACACCTATTGGATTAGAAACTACCCATCTGGGGGCCGGAGGGTTAGCTCAGTGGTTCCGGCGCCTGCCTCGCAAGCGCAAGGTCCTGAGTTCGATCCCCGGAAACCACATATAATGCTGGGCGTGGAGACACACCCACCAACAATCAACGCCGCATACCACAATGCCGGACGTGGCGGCTCACGTCTGTAATCCCAGCACTCGGGAGGCAGAGACAGGAGGATTGCTGAATTCGCGGTGGCTTGCCTGGGCACCATAGTGAGCTCAGGGCCAGCCTGAACTACAAAGCGAGACCCTGTCTCAAAAGCAAAAAAAAAAAAAGAAACTACCCATCTGATCATTTTTCTTTACCCCTTTTAAAGACATTATCTTCAAATGTATTTATAACTCAGGTACCACAGGTTAGACTTCAACATATAAATTGTAGGGGTACACAATTCAGCTCATTATTCTCAGGATTTATCTGTCTGTTCTAATTAAAATTCTTAAATGGCTAATTCTTTTAGTCACTTACCCAAAACCCAGCCACACATTTACAATGTTTTCACTGTATCATATTACGGTAGAAGAATCATTAATACCACCAAAAGATTCATCCACTTTCCCTTAATGTACAATGAAATCTTCTAACTCATCCACTAATACAGTCTCATATTTTACTGAGTATTTTATAAGAGTGAGTCATATCAAGTATTTTTACCTGATTTCCAAATGTTTCATATAGACATGTTGGTTCCCAACATACACCTATGTTCCCTTAAAACAATGGCTATGTTAGGAGATATCGTATCTGCCTACAATTGAAGCTCACTTGTAGCAAGTGACTAGTTACTTTCATGAATCAGGTTGCTACTCCCAGAGTTAGGGATGCCCATACTTTTCTGGATACAATAGGGGAGTCAGAAATGTCTTCTTAGTCACCTAACAAACAGCCACTAAGCAGGCACCATGTAACAAGACTGAGGGAAGCACAGGAGGTGAAATAACAGTGAGCTTACCACCAGAATCTCAATGTCTTACAAGAAATGCACATAAGAACAGATAATTGATAAACCGTATGAAAAAATGATGAAGAGAACCAACATGTAGTACATTCCTGAACTGGACCTGAAACTTTCCCAGACAATATGATGTCTTTAAGTTGGGCATCTTTCTTTCCATTTTACAGATGAAGAAGCTGAATGTAAAGGGGTTGTATACTTGGCCCAAGATCATAGTGCTAACAACCCCCTGAAATGCAGATTATAAAACCCACGCCACTGCCACCACGAGATGGGGCAAGATGTCGTCACTGGCACAGTCACTGATCTCTGTGGCATGTGTAAGGTGCTTTGTGAATGTATCTTATTTGATCTAAGCAGAATATTCTTAAATGATAATAGGTATCAGGTAGGAAGGTAACTGTTCTTCAGAAGGTCAGGTTGTTACTCTTGAAAGACAAACACAATAGCCCCTGACAGAGAAGAGTGGAAATGATGTGCTCAGCACCAGCTGATCAAAGAGCTCTGCTGTGACAGTGCCGTCAACCCTGTGGATGAGGCAGCAGCCCGTTCTTAAGTGATGTAGAGAATGGTAGAGACCAGTAGGACACCAGGCACCACCCCCCACCCTGCCACAGCTAACTGCTTGGTTTCCACCCAATCTCTAGTAATCTGTACCTAATTCTTTTGCTTTGTTCTGTTTTAACAGATTTTATTGGTACATTTTATACACTCAAGATGATCACATTCAACATGGAGTGTTTGCACCTGTACCTGACACATATTGATTCTCAGTTTTCCTCATTCCCCTGCTCAACCTATAACCCCACCCCCTATATACAGAAATTTTGTTTCCTTTTTTTTACTGTCAAGTTTTTCTTTTTTTTTACTTTCCCCTACCACCCTCTCCCTTTTCTTTTTGCACATTTTTTTCCTATTTCCTATTACCCATCATATATTTTGGCATTAATTTACACCTATGGTTTTACATACTAGATAAAAGATACAGTACTAGTGGTTTTTGCTTTTTGTGGTACTGGGGATTTAACCCAGGGATTTTTGTCCTGAGCCACGTCCCAGCTCCTTCTATTTATTGTCATCATTTTTAAATTTTGAGACAGAGTCTTGCTAAGTTGCTAACTTGCCAAGGCTGGGCTCTAACTTGGGTCCTCTTGCCCTGGCCTCCTTGTGGAGTTCATTTTAACTACAGTGACAGAAAGATTATGAAGGAAGGCCAGGGCAGACACAGTCTAGACTAGCCTTGATGAGGTTTTGAACTCAACAGAGAAGAACACATTCAAGAGCTGTTTCAGAGGCAAAATAAATAAGAATGAGAGACTGATTAATGGTAGAGCTGGAAAGATGAAATCTTAAGGAATTTCTGTTTTCTAGCTGTGTGGCTAAGTAGAAGGGAGATTGTAGACATAGCTGGGAGAAAACAGATATGTTTGGTTCTGAACATGTTGAGTTGTGTAACCTGAAGATGGCTGATGCTATGTGAGGGATAGATCAGCAAGAGTCATAGATCTCATTTGCATATTTTGAAATTATTAGAGACAACCATTATAAAATTGAATTATGCAGGTTTGAATCACACAAGTTTTAGCTTAAAAGGTTGATGCTCAAAAGTCATCAGTTCCTAATTCTCTTGGCACATCCTACTGCCCCCATGTTCCTGAGTTGTGCTCCTTCTCCATATGGTGATGTCACTGGGTGGTACCTTGCAGAGTTTCCTAGCCCCATGTGCACTCCTGGCACATTGATAGCCTGAAACTGACTATAAAAGCACCATAAAAATCAGAACACACTACAGACCAATACCTGGATGTTCTGTTCATTGTCTAGACTTAGGAAATACAGGGAGAAAATGTTAATAATAGAGATGAAGCTTATGTCTATTGTGTTTGTAACTGATGCACTATGAATGTCACAAAAATTGTGGAAATGAGTATTGAAAAATTATTATTTAGTTCAAACACAATCCATTTCAAGATGTTTTCCAGAAACTCTGCCACATATTCTCTTTGTTTTACTTTCATCTTTCTTGATGTAAATGATTGCATGTGTCAATCAACATCCACAGCAGAACTGTGCTGGCACATCATGGATCAGCTGTGAATAAATGAATTTCGCAGACACTGACAAAAGTAGTCTATGAGAATCAATTAGCTCTATTGACTTCACAATGAACAGTATCACATAATCATCATTTGTAAACAGTATCCTTTGGCTTCATCCATTTTGTGTTGCTTTAAGATAATATCGAAGCTGGATAATATATGAAGTAAAGAGGTTTATTCAGTTCACAGCTCTCGAAGTTCGAGAGCAGGGACCAGCACCTACTTAGTGCTGGAATGGAAGATGGCCTTGAGGGTAGAAGTAGGTGCAGGGGAGAGACTTGGAGCTGGGCGAGACTCCTTTATGACCTCTCATTTCCACAGAACTAATCTAGGCCTCTGAGTCCTGAACTGACTCCAACAGTGTTGCCCCAGGGTCCTCATGCTCTTCCTTCAGGCCCCATCACGGCAAAACTGACACCCTGGGGCCTGAGCTTCCACTGACTGTCAGTACATGTTAAAATGATCACATGCTCCCCCACACACACATATAGATTTTTCTTTTTTCGAGATGTAACAGCTAAATATTTCTCAGCACAACACTGGTAACACATTCAAGGATACTTCTGGAAGGTCTTAGCATACAGGTTAATTAATGCAAGCCATGGAGAAGTTCCCCTTTATATATCCTTTGCTGTCTCTTTCTTAATTTGGGTCTCCAGAATAGTAGCTTGCCCTTTTTAATGAGGTCACTACTCATTCCAATAAGATACATTGTATCAGTTGAGTCCCAGTTCTTTTTCACTCCTGTTTTCCTCTTTTATGTTTCTACTTCTTCAGAACTTCCATTATTTTCTTTCTGGCCTCATTGGTGTTAACAACTTCTCCTAATTTAGATCCATCTGCAAACGTCATTAACATGCTATTTACTCCCTCATTAACACGGCAACATTATCATTTATCATTATCTTGGGTAATGATCACGGGATTAAGGGTGAGGGAGATGTAGAAAGTTTGGGTTCTAATCAGCAAGCTGAAAAAGAGGAGTCTAGACAGACTGGGAATTGTGTAATGGCACACCAAGGGCTTGGGGGTTAGGTGTCCATGGGTAACTGGAGACGTTCACCCTTCCCAGTGTAGTAATACTTAAAAGCCAGAGGGAACACAGGAAGATTTCATGCCAAGAGGGTAGCAGTGTGTCCCAGCAGCCAGACAGGTCTCTTCATGAATAACTCATGAGGCTTCAAGGGAAACAGTAAAAAGGACCACAGTGACTGTAACTGTGGTGTCAAGAAGGCCTCTGAGCTGGGCAGAGCAGATGTGGAAGAGCGGTGTGAACTGGGAACCACTGATAGGACAGAGCTGAGGCCTAGGGTTTGCCAGGAGCTGGCCCGCCCCTCTGAGGCCAAGTGGAATGTGCAGTCAGTGGGCGGTGTGACGCCAGTGGCTCCCAGCCCGACCCTGGCACTGTTCTCCAGGCTCTGCTGAATGATGGGCTGCTGAGGGAAGTGTACGATGGGCCTCCCTTTCAAGGGAAAAGGTGACATTCTGGGAAGCAAGACAGACTCCAGCTACACAAGGCCATCTGCACGAATGAAGAGCTGTGTCTTCAGAATGTGGTAGCCACTCAGGTGAGGTAACAGGCCATTCAGCAGGGGAGTGGCCTGTGACCCAGAAGTGTGAAGACGAAAAGCATCAGTTTTGTGATCTGTTTCCCACAATTTGGTCTTGAGTGAGCTCAGAGATAGGACCGTGGTTGTCACTTAGCAGCTATCTACAAACTTGTGCTGATTTATATTTTTTTCCTCAGCCTTCACACAAACTGCTGGAGACTCTACAGGTTAGACAGTTTGTTCTACCCAGGGAAGAAATTGAGAACTGAGAGTTTAAAACTCAAAACCCATTTTATGTTAGGCCCAGACGATCACTCTGACTTTGTTTCTCTTAAATCTAAATGAGCCCTTGACCACTGACACTTGCCTTCCTGCTTGTGTGTTAAGGAATAAAGTGGATAAACAACTAGCAGCAGGTGCTCAGCAGTGTCAGGGAGACTTACTGATGAGTCCAAAGGCACAGGGAGCAGTTTCACCGCCCCTGCTGCACCCACCCGAATTCCCAGTCCCAGAAACTGTGAGCAGCCCTAGGTCTGTACCAGTTCAAGCTCCCTGTTGGGGAGAATGAGGCCTGTCACACACTGAGAGACAGAACTAGAAACCGCTGCTGCAGCAGGAAGTCTGACCAAAGTGGAATCCAATAGAAGGAGAAAGCTTTCATGACTGACTGAGAATATGACATTTAATTCAAATAACACAGTAAGCACACGTGAATACAGCACCAAGGCAGAAGACAAGACCTTTATAACAAACACCTGATTATCTTCAATATCTAAACATGTACTTCATGCTCTATTACCACTGTCCAAGGAGACCACATCCTAACCTAATGTTTCTCATGCCGTTGCTTTTTTTGGGGTGTAGGGTTATAGGACATATTGAGCCATAAATTATGATTTAAATATCTCATTCTTCATTTGAAGGTGCTAAGACCCATCCATATCCTCTACTATATCTGTTTTGATTTCTGTATACTACTCCATTGTGGAAATAAACCACAGTCTTTATTAGCCATTCTTCTGATGAGAGGGTTAGGTTCCCCAGACTTTGCTATCAGGAAGAGTCCCACATTAAATACATCCTACAGACTTTGACAGTAGAGTCAATGGAGCAAAAATAAAATGTTTCCATACAAATATTTTCTAAATCTTAAAAAAATAGTATTTTGTGGTCTAAAACATATTCTCTATGATTAATTTCCAAGGTTTTTTGTTACTTTTAAGAACTTCAACTGGTTTTTAAGTAAAAGGATTTTATCTTTTTCATTCTTAATAATCAGCACTTTAATTTCATATCTTTAAGTGATTTGATGAGGCATTTCTACCTTGCAACACTTCTATACGTATGCATGAGTTTGTGTCTGAGCTTTGTGTTTGGCAGTATCTCTATTCCTCTCCCAATACTACCCTATCCAATAAGCACATCTTTCTTATAAATCCTCATAATATAACAAGTCTCTCACTACCACCATCCCTTTCACCCTTTGTTCAAACAGATTTTTTTTTAATGTATAACAAAATTCATCAAATGCACTGCTGATATTTTGACTGAACTGTAATGAATCCTAGGCAAGTTTAGGAATCTATACTTATACAATAGAGCCTTTTAATTTAAAGTGTGTGGTTCCAATTGTATGCCATTCTTCAGAGTCACTATTTAAGAGTTTTGCTTTTTCTACAAAGACCTTGCAAACTGTTACGGCTTGAATCTAGTTGTTCACCCAAAGCCTCATATGCTTATAGGTGGGTTAAAAAAGAAATGGAGGTTTAATTTGTTGCTTTACTGCTTGCTCTCTTCTGCCTACCACACCATGAACTGTCTCTCCTCTGCAATTCCCTTCTCCCATGCCACTGGGCTTTGGAGCAGGCTGACTATGGACTAAAACTTCTACAAACTATGAGCTAAGTAAACCTCTCATCCTTTTATTCTTAGTATTGGCATTTTGTCTCAGCAATGAGAAAGTGCCTAAGACACACATCTGTTGGTAGGTGCATTTGTAAGCATCTGTAATCCTCATACTATTGAAAATGACATCTTCCACATCATTGTGTTTTCTATTTGTTAATCTCTGGCATACAAAAGAGCAACTATATTTCTACTTTTTACCCTTATACATAGCTAGTTGTGTAATATCCCACTCCACCCACAAATATTTCTTATCTACCTACGGCTTATTTTGCCTTTTCAATGCAAATGGTTATATCCTTTGCATGTATGTGGGTCTTCATGTATAATTTATATCTAATTTCTCATTTTTTGTTTGGTTGGGATTATCATTACAATTTGGAATACTGTCATTAATCACTTTCTTGATTCCAACTGAATTTTAAACAAAATATTTTAAACATTTCCCATTTGGTACCGTGTTTGTTCAGGCTTTCTTGTTTTTCAGTTTTGTATCTTAGCTACTGTTATGGCTTGTGTCTAGATATTTCCTCCAAAGCCTCATGTGATCATAAATCCAGCTTTTCAGAGGTGACTGGATCTAGAGTGTGATGCTGGGATCAAGGGTGTATGAATACTCAACCAGTCCACTAATTGGTTTGACATAGTTCTGGATGTACATAGTGAGAAGGTCCTGCCTGGGTCCGATTATTGCCCACCCTGAGGTTGTGTACCCTGGATATAAGGCTTGCTACTGGCTATTTCAGTACTGGCTACTTCCTGCCTGCCCTGATTTGCCATGTGTCATTCTGCCTTGGAGCCAGCTGACTGTGATTGAAACTTCTACAAACTGTGAGTCAAAATAAACTTCCTCCTTTAACTTTCTGTGTGGTATTTTGTGTTAGTAACGAAATGGAACTACAACAGCTACTCTTTACAATGGCTTTTCTGTATCAATCCGGCCACAGGGTGCCCTGATCCTTGGTTAAGCATTATCTTAGTGTTTCTGTGAGGGCTTGTGGGGTACCATTATCACTGAAACTGCTGGAGTGTCACTAAAGCAGACTGTCTACCATAACCTGAGGTATCTCATCCAATCAGCCAAAGACCTCAGTAGAGCAAAAGACCAGCCTCCCAAGCTGAAGAAAAGCCCCCAGCAAGCAGTCTGGTCACTTTAGGGGGTTAGCTGGTCCTGGTCCTACAGGCTGCTGCCCATACTACATACTCCATAGTTCCATAAGCCAGTGTCTTAAAAGAAATCATGCATATTCTAGATAGACCAACATACATAGAATTACATACACACATATCTTACTGGTTCTGTTTCTATGGAGAATCCTAATACACTTCCCGTCAGGTTTAAGCAGTTCTCAAGTATACCTAATATTCTAATATTTTTTTCATACTTATCAATGAAAATTAATGCTGCTAAACATTTTTTATACATGTGCAAAGGGCTTTCTGATATTTTGTCAGCTGATTGCTACAGCAGTCCCTCCTGATCCACACTGGATGCCTGAAAACCACAGGTAGTCATTGGCCTGTCTATACCATACACACATCTCAGTATTTATGGGGAGCTGATTTGACCCTTGCACCTGAGCATTGTTCCAAAACATGTGGATGTCAAGTCATATAAAATGACATGGGATTTGTATATAACTTATGCTCATCTTTTCTCATATTTAAGTAAGTTTTTGATCACTCAGTAACTAATACAATCTAAATCCAATAAAATATTATAGTGTATTGCTCAAGGGAGAAAGACGAAATGCCTTTACCAAGTGTTCCTCAGACAAGGTCTATTATCTAGAATATATAAAGAACTTTAAAAAAATCAGACCCTTCACATTTAAAGATTCAGCTCAAAAGTGCGCACCAGAAATGAACATTTTTCAAATGAAGAAGTAAAAACAGCAAAGAAAAGTATGAAAATATGTTCAACATTGCTGGTGATTCTAGAGATGCAGATGAAAGCACTGAGAATCCATCTCACTCCACAAAGAATAGCTGCTATCATGAAATCAACCAATAACAAATGCTGGTGGGTCTACAGGGAGAAAGGAAGGCTTCTCCATTGTTGGTGGGAATGTAGACTGGTGCAACCACTATGGAAATCAGTATGGAGATTCCTCACAAAACTAGGATTAGAGGTCTCATTTGATCCTGCTATTCCCATTAGGTATATACATGAAGGAATTTTAAAAATTCATATCAAAATGACATATGTGTATTCATGTTTATAGCACTCAGTTTATGATAGCCATATCTTGGAAACAGTCCAAACACCCATCAACTGGAGACGAGATAAAGAAGGGGTGTTTTTTAATATATATAAAATGGAGTAGTACTCAGCCATAAAGAATGATAAATTAGAGACATTTATAGTTAAAGGATGTACCTGGAGGCCATATTCATAAGTGAAATGAATAGTACACAGATGTGTAAATACTGTATCATTTTTCTAGAGTGAGAAAATGAAGACATAAATGAGGTCCAGAATGTGTAATAGGTATTGTGAAATAGGAAGAAAATGCTGAAAAAGAAAGGGGAATCGGGTGAGGGCAGGGTAAAGCAAAAAAGGGAATGAAAAATTTGGTGGTAAAAAAAGAAAAAGTGAAAACAAAACATGTATATAGGGGACTGAGTTGAAGGAAGGGCAAGAGAATGGAAAAAAATGAGAATCAAGATACATCATGTTCAGGTATTAATTCTCAATGAGGAATGTGCTCATAATGTATTCCTGAAAAATGCCAATAAACTCAATTTATTTTTTTAAAAAAGAAAATGTTTACATGCATTTAATTCAGCTGTAATTTGTTTTGAATATTTTTTATTAGAGTTGATTAAACCATGGATAGGGGACCCACGGATAGCACGACCCAACTTTACATATGCACTCATCATAAATTTAATTTAAAAAGTTAGCACAAGGAGTATTAACAACAATGACCCTTAATAAAGTATAATTATAGGGCCAGAGATTTAACAGTGGTTCCAACACCTGCCTGGCAAGCACAAGGTCCCTGGTTCCATCCCTAGTGACCACATACCACAATACTGGGTGTGGTGAGTCATGCCCATCAGCAATCAGTACCACATACCACAATGCCGGGCATGGTGGTTCATGCCTGTAATACCAGCACTTGGGAGGCAGAGGCAGGAGGACTGCTGAGTTCAAGGCTTGCTTGGACTACATAGTGTGCTCAGGGCCAGCCTGAACTACAAAGCAAGACCCTGTCTCCAAAAAAAAGTACAATTATAGCAATATACTGTATAGAAGTTATATGAATGTGTTCTTGCTCTTTCTCTCAAAATCTTCTATGATATTTTCACATTCATAAATATAAAGGAAACTTTTTCTGGCTTCTCTTTGGCATATCTGAGTTGTTACCATCACTACTCTTGCTCTTCTGGGGCATTAGCACCTAAAGGAAGAGCTCTCCGCACATCAGCACTGTGACAGCTCCGCACAAGACTGAGGGCTGCCCAGAGCTGGCCGCGGACAGAGTTACTGCACTACTTGAACGGAAAGCTCATAAAATGTGTACTTGCAGCACTTGATATTTTTAAGGACCCTGTAACTAAAACCTCCAAAAGCAAATACACAGGTCATGAAAGAATATTATATCTGCCCAATGAATTTTCGGATGATAAAGGATTATTTAACAACTGAGATAAACTTAACTTGATACTGTGATAATATGGGGAGATTTTTTTTTCAAATATATTGTAGGATCCTTTGTTGATATTGTTTCAGAACTTTGCTTCTGTATTCAAGTAAAATGAAGCAGTAGTTCTTAACCTAGCTTTAATTTTTGCCTGATTTTACTAAGAGTAATGCCATTCTTTTAAATGAATTGGAGAGTATTTTACTTATTTTCTATTTACGAAAAAATTCAGGCAAAATTAGGTTAATCTGTGCTATAAATTTCTCTACAGACCATATAACCCTGCTCTTTTCTTTCTGGAAAGTTTCATAAACTTTCCTTAATTTCCTTCTTAGAAAGCTACTGATACATCTTGAATGAATTATAGCAAGGTTTATTTTTTTCCAGGAATCTATCTGCTTGGTCTAAGTTTCCAGAAAGTGTGTCATGGTGTTAGAAATGAGACTTTCACATCCTTAAATTTTCAGCTTCCTTTATATTTATGTCCTCCTCATTTGTAAGTGTGTACTCGTGTCTTTTATTCTTTTTATTTAACTTCACCAGATGTTTGTCTGTTCTAATAGAATTTATTTCTAAGAACTTTTGACTCTGTTGATTTCCTTTATAATTGGCCACATGTTTAGCACTTCTTTGTCTTTTAGGTTTATTCTATTATCCTTTCCTTCATTTCCCAGTCTGAAAATTGTGCTCACTTGCTTCAAGAGCTCCTTTTTGTCCATTATACTATTTATGGCTGTGAACTTTTTGAAATATAATTTGTGTTAATCCAACAAGCTTTTACATGGAGAATCATTAATTATGATTTTCAAATTTTATGATAAATTCTATCATAATCCATGCTACAGTTACTAATTTTTTTTCATTTCTACTTGTATAAATATTTTTAAAATTTACCTTTTGGGTATTAACTTCAATCAGTGATCATTATAATCTGTATGATAACTTAATATCAAAATTCACTGAGGTCTTTTTATGGCCAAATATATATGGTCTGTTTTTTTCTTATTTCCTGTATGTCCCAGAAAAATCTTATGAGGCTGCCAGGTCAGGCTTCTTATTTATGTTGCTTGTTTTTCTTCACCCCTGTTGCAAGCAGGTCAAGACCTGCCAAATATTGACAGATATGTGGTTCACATCTGCCCTGTGGTGTAGGTTTTCCCTGTGGTTCTATCACACTTTTTTCTCCACATATATTGAAGCTATTTTAGTGTATGTTCAAAATTTCTATATTTTGTAGTAACTTGGAACCATTAACCACTGTTAAAAGGTGACATTGCCTCTCTACCACTGCGCTTTTTCTCTGACCCTAGAGTCTTTTCCCCATGGTGCTAATATGTCCATGCCAGGATTATGTGGGTAATTGCACCGCACACCCACTTTCCATTCTTTATTCTAGCTTTTTCATATATGGACACTTTCAAGCACCAGTGACAAAGATCTGTATATTGTATCCCAATCGATGCTTGTTTTCAAATCTGAAACAGACACAGACATATTTATGGTTACATTTTTCTACCATCTTGAATTTTTCCCCTACTTTTGCTATTTCTTTTTTTATCCTACTTTTTATTAACCTATTTGTCTTTGGTTTCTTGCTTATTTTGAAAGCCACAAGAGTAAATATGGTGAAACTGGAACTTCAGTCTCCCCTCTCTCCAACTCCACAAACATAAGCCATGTGGACAAATTTAAATTTCCTAGTGGACATATGAAACAAGGTAGAAAAACTGATTACATTACCAATATACAGACAGTCCCTGATTTTTAGGTTTCAACTTACAATTTTGTAGCATTATGATGGAATTAAGCAACAGCCATCGAGTAGAAGCACACTTTGAGTTTGATCTCTTTCCACCTGTGTGGTGCAGTACTTTCTTATGATGTTGGGCAGTAGCAGCCAACATAGGTCCCAGCTACGAGGACAGCTACAGTCTACTGTTCTGTGGTGCTAGGTTTTGGAGGACTATTGGTTAGGTGAGTTTAGGTGTATGAAGCGCATTTTTCAACTTCCTATATTTTCAACTTGTAATGAGTTTATCAAGACACAACCTATCAAAAGTCAAGCAACATCTGTATCTAAATAAAAAATATTATATTCTACTGCAGTCAATCTATCATTTCAACATGCGGTCAATGCATTTAGAATTTTTTTCATAATAGGCTTTTTAAATCTGACATATATACTATACTAATAATTTTAACTAAAGATGTCTTACTTTCCAGATTACTGATCCATATTGTCTTTGGGTAGGTCCAAATCTATATTTTTAGTTCTAGATTTTACCTTGGCTTTTGGTAATGAACTAAAAGCCTTCTTACCCTTCTTTTATATAACTCTAATAAGAACTCCTAAAACTTTGCCTATTAAATATATTGTAAAATCTATTTAATCTAGTCACTTCTGAGTTCCTGATAGTTTCTGAGACCTTATAAACAGAACTTTGTTTATTTATTCTGCAGTAGTAGGGATTGAAAGCAGGGGGCTTTGCAGCCCTTTTTCTTTCTTTCTTTTTTCTTTTTTTCTTACTTTGAGATGGGGTCTTGCTAAGTTGCCCAAGGTGAGTTTGAACTTGTGATCCTCCTTCTTTTGTCCACCAGAGTGCTGAGATCACAGGCATGTGTCACATGCCTATTCAAAAGAATGTTTTTATCACACCCTCATGTTTGGGTGAAAATCTGGCTATATGGAGGTGCCTAGGTTTTCAAAGCTTGTTTTCCTTTATCCATTGTTGCTGTTGAAGAACCTGTTGTTATTAATTTCTTTCTTATTCCTTTCCCTCTGTATACATTGAAATCTCTCAGAAAGACAATGTTCTTAAATATCATTCTAGGCATGGGTCTCCTCTGTTCTCTCTGACATCCCTTAAGACTTCTCTGTTGACAATATTTAAATTGATTTTTAGTTTCTCAAAATAATTATTTTTAATATTCTCTCATTGTCATTTAAAAATTCCCTGAGGGCCAGAGATTTAGCTCAGTGATTCTGGCGCCTGCCTCACAAGTGCAAGGTCCTGAGTTCAATCCAGGTAACCACATACAATGCTGGGCGTGGTGACTCACGCCCACCGGCAATCAATACCACATACCACAGTGCCGGGCGTGGTGGCTCACGCCTATAATCCCAGCACTCAGGAGGCAGAGACATGAGGATTGCTGAGTTTGAGGCTTGTCTGGGCTACATAGTGAGCTGAGGGCCAGCCTGAACTACAAAGCGAGACCCTGTCTCAAAAAAAAAAAAAATTCCCTGAGATCTGTTTTCCATATATTAGCATGTCTACCTTTATCTTTCACATGTCTTAACATTTAAAAAAATATTCCATTATTTATCTTTTCTTCTGCATTAAATCTTCCTCAGTACATTATTACACTGAAATAACTGGTTTTTTAGTTATATTTATTCAAATTATCTCATTTATTTTTTTTAAATGTCAGCATTGTATTTTTTTTTAGTATATGTGCTGCCGAAGGAAGCACAGCATTGTATTTTTTGATACTCAATATTCTTCTAGGTTCCTTTTATGTTTTTTTGTTTTGATTTGAATTGCTATCGTTTCCTACCATATTAATCAAAGTCACTTTATCTTTGTAGTTCAACAGTTGTAATATATTTGTCTCTGATGGCATCTGTAATGTGGTGTTTCATATTTCTTTTGAAGTAAACATGCTTTTCTAGCATGATGTAAACTCACTTCCTCCAGGGTCTGGCTGCAGAGTCAGGCATCACTCTTCCCAAAAGGCCACACTCTCAGCCTCTGTGGCTCTTGGGGCAAAGGAAAGTGGGACTCAACAACCAGGAAAAAGCCACTGCTCCTCCTGACAGCATAGACAGCTCCAGCAAAGACCTTACCATCTGGGCCCAAAAGAAAGTGCATGATGGGAAGAAAGATTTCAAATTGCAGTCCATAACCGTGTGTGTGTGTGTGTGTGTGTGTGTGTGTGTGTGTGAGTGTGTGTTTCTCTGCAAAGGGCTTCAGCTCTACACTGATCTCACACATGGCAGCCCCTGTATCAGGAAATCTGCCTTGATGCAAATGCGTTTTGAGAATCACCATCAGGCACAAAGGAATCCCGTAAGAGAGACAAGGGCAGAATTCTATAATTCTTTATTTGATCCTTTTGAAGTCATACTAGGCTGCTTTTTTTCCCTCAGACCATGGGTACTAAATGTCAGTCTAGATGGGTGCCCAATCCATCCATCATTTCCTAGGGAAAGAGACTGAAACCATGCTAGGGCCCTGCCTTGCTAAGAGACACAAATTATCTTCTGATAATTACTAGGCCACTGGCAACTCATTTATACAAACATTCTCACATCTTCTATGTCCGGTCTGTAAATTTTAAGAATAATAAATTAATAGTGGAGTATTTGTAATTTATTGTGCTACAAAAAGTCTCAGTCGGTTCTATGTTGCTATAGGAAAAAGAAAACCTGAGCCTGGTGACTTACAGAGTAAGAAGGTCTATTTAGTCGTGATTCCACTGGCAGGAGGGATAAGAGTGTGATGTTGGCATCATGGAGAGGGATCCCTAGTTATATCACTCGGTGGAGAGAAGTGGAAAGCAGTAGTTACAAGCAGAAGGAGCATGTATCCAAGGAATGAAACAAGATGGGGAGGAGCTAGGTCACACCTTTATAATAAGTGGTTCTCAAGAGCACAAACCTACTCTGTCCATACCTGACCCCTCCCCCAATTATTCTCCACCAGGATCCACTGCCTGACACTGACCTGAGGTCCAGAGCATCCGCAAAGGTAACAGAAAGTAGAACCAATCCT
This sequence comes from Thryonomys swinderianus, assembly GCA_004025085.1. Classification (NCBI taxonomy): domain Eukaryota; kingdom Metazoa; phylum Chordata; class Mammalia; order Rodentia; family Thryonomyidae; genus Thryonomys; species Thryonomys swinderianus. The sequence continues at coordinate 100,917 of PVIC010000024.1, forward strand.
CTCTGAATCAGCAAGTATCTGCACCCCAGCTAACCCAATTCTTGATTCTGCACGTGAGAAGTCTCAGGCTTAGAGTTAAGAAACTCATTCAGGATCATTCAAATACCTGATGGCAGAACTGGGACTGAAATGAAACGCTCTGACAACTTGTCATATAATTAGATGACGTGTACAAAATGCCTACTTTTTCACTTCGTTCACGGCTCCATCCAAATCTACTCTACTTTCATCTACTTCTCTACATCTCAAATTACACTTTCAAATGTGCACTCTAGAATTGAGAAATGGGTTATTTGTCTTTCACGATCTATCTTATAAACATTCATTTTCTCTGAGACTTTATCTTGGCATTCAGAAGAATTTTAATCTTTTTTCTCAATACTCAATCTCCCCTGGATCATTTTAATTGCCTCACACTGGAGTTGTCCTACCTTATTATTCTTGTCTTTTGTTTCTGCAATTGAGTTTTAGGCAAAAAAATTATGGTCCTTCTGATGGATTGCCAGCTACCATCCCACACCTGTTGCCTTTGGGCTGTAGCTGCCAAGCAAGGCCAAGCTTCATTCCTCCAGTGGAGTCAGCAGAAATTCGAATTCACCCGACAAGGACTCTCAGGGCAAACCACTTCGATTTTCTAGACTCTCACCCTCCTGGTAAGAAAGAGTGATCAGAGCTGCTAAAGAGAAGAACAGAGTGATAAGGAGAAGCTCTGGAGAGAGATTTTTATTCTGTGAGAAAAATAAAACAAGAACAGGTCTCAGGATGATGAGCAAGGATGAAGCAAGGACAGTAATCCAGAGATAAATGGATTGTGGAGTTCTTGGTGTTATTGGTGGCAGAAGAGCATTCAGTTTTTCCATGGCCAGCGTCCTGTTCTATATCAAGTCTGCAAAGCTCTCTTCTAAAGAGCGAGATTGGTCACAGACCCATCTCCACTTCCAGTGTTTCCTTTCTAAAGCTCTTCTAAGTGGGGCCGTCCTTTCTCTGTGGCACCATGTGCCATATGAACCAAGACAGACAAGCACCTTCTCTCCTTTCAGGGCCCCTAGACCACCACTACCAGCTTTCTTTCTTACTGTGAAAATATTGTGTATTTCCCTAGTAAGAAAACAATTTAAATTGTAACAAATCTGTAAAAGTACAAGAAAATAAAATTCATCTCCAGTTTCATAACCCTGAGATAACCACATGTAAAATGTTGCGTATTTCCATTTAGACATATATATTATAATTTTATATAGTTTTGAATTCTGGTTTCACTTAGTCTGAAGATAATTTTCTGATATCATTACTATTTTCTGAAAGACACAACTTATCTAGTCCATTACACATATATTCCAACTTGTGGCCCAATTGATTTTTTTTTTTGTATCCTCATTTAAGGTCACTTTATTTACCTTAGATTTTCTATTCTCAAAGTGCTATGATAAACATCATTGTTCATCTTTGGCTCTTGTCATTGTTGATTGTGAATAAGCCCAACTGTTAATAGTAAAACTAGTAATTCAAAGATTATTTAGAAAAATATAATCAACTTTACCAAAGTATATATGCATCCACTGTAGAGGTTGTCACATGCCACAAATATTAAATTCTAATAAAAATGAGCCCACCACAGTCTCCCCTCTCAACTAACACTAGATGCACCATGCAGTTTACAGTTGACAGAACATTGCTACACCTTGAAATTTCTGCTCCAAAAGTACAAACTACAGTATATTCCAAAATATAAAATATTCTAACAGCTCAGCTGATGTCACAGGTGGGATATTTAATACCATAAAACTTGGTTTCATATGTAAACTCATTAAAAATATTGTGTAAAAGTACTGTCAGGCTATGTACACTTAGTGTATAGGAAACATATGAAATTAGTGTTCAGACTTGGGTTCCATCCCCACGATATCTTATTTGTATATGTAAATATTATAAAGCCTAAATAAGTAAGTACTCTAAACACTTCTAGAATCAAGCATTTTGTAAAGGTATTTTGGCAACCTGAGTTCAATACTATTCATTGACATGACTTTATTATTTCAGAAAAGTATTAACCCAGCTGCAGTTGAATACAGCTTCATTATTTTAGGAACTTCTTCAGTGTCATCAATCTCAATGATAGATTATTTGCCTTCATTTGGGTAAATAACTGCCTTCTTAGCACAGGCTACTCAGTTGGAGTCATCCAATTGTTTATTATTAGACATTTCCTTCTGAATCCTCATCTTCTGTCCGGGCATGGTGAGGCCTGCCTGTCATCCCATTATCTTAGAGGGGCAGCAGAACTTCAAGTTCAAGATCAGCCTGGAAAACTTAGCAAGACTCTTCTCAGACTTTTAAAAATGTAAGAAAAGGGACAGGGTAGAGTTCACTGCAAAGACCTTGGGTTCAATTCTGGTATAACAATAACAACAACAAAATGACCTTCTGGGCCTATCAACCCTAAACTATTATGTCACAACCTATGGCAACTGTGTCCAGTGCCAGTCAGACCTCATCAAAGAAGCTCCTCCCCTGAAGCAGGGCCTCCAAAGCATGTAAATATCTCACCTTCGTCTTTTCACTTCCAAGAAGCTACGGAAAGGGAAGTGGCTCTCCTTACTACAGCAAGCACTCACCTGGACTGTGCTGTCCTACAGATCATTCTAGTGGTTTTCCTGAGAGGTGGAGGTCACCCCTCTCCCGTGATGACAAAAGTTGGTGCCACTGGCTGAGCGCTGCTGCAGTTTGGTTGAGTGTGCCAGGGCTTTTCCCTATCCTATTGTCTCCTCCTTGTGACCACCTTGCTAGCTGGGCACTGCTAGAATTTGGATGTTGGTGTCCCTGAAAGCCTACATGTTACAAGTGCATCCCCAGGCTGGCACTATTGGAGGTACTGGGGGGGGGGGCATGTGGGAAACTCTGAAATCACTGAGAGTTGCTTTCAAAGAGAATTTGGGGACATCATGCTTTCCCTCTTCCTGTGGACTCTCTAGCTCATGAGACAAGTGGCTTGCATGTCCCTGGTATTGCAATCTGGCACCTCCACATGAGTCCCAAAGACGTGGGTCCCAAGTGGAACTCATGAATCAAAAAAAACCTTTTCTCTTTGTAAGGTAATTAGCCAAGATATTCTATATTAGAGCACCAAAATTCTATTATTATAGGCACCATGATTCAAATGTCTAATACTATATATATCAAAAGTGGATTTAAGAACTCCTCCCTTCCATGTCCTTCTCTATTCACTGCACCCAACTGAAACCCGCCCTGCTTGTCGGTGGGAGGACTAGTTTAACATACCATGTCAAGGAACTGAGCGTCGCTTCTGTACACTTTTCTTTATGCTTTTGTTGTGAAAAGTCTGTCTATATTCAGAGAACTGTAGATTAAAATAAGCACCAATACACCCATCTCCTTGACTTCCGCTACTTCAAACATTTCATTTTCAATGCTTCTACTTTTTTACACTGTATTTCACAGAATAAATTAAGACCTTGTCTAAAATAACTACAAATATTTTTTTTTTCTTTTCCAAATTGGTGTTCTTTAGGCAGCATGGCAAACAGTTCTCTTTAAAATTCTCTTTGCACTGGATTTCAGCTTTTATTTGATGTCCTCCCACCCATGTGTCCTGACTAAACTCCTGGCCACACCTTTCTATCTAGTGAGAAATTCATTTCCTTTCCCATTGTGTAGAATCTGCTCCCTAATTTATCTCTGTCGCTTATTGCTTGCTCTGTTCCCAACCTCAGTAGCTTATGAGTCACTTCTCTTGGATAACTGAAATTATCTCCTAGTTAAGTACTGTTATACTCCAATCAGAGCAGAATTTGCCAAACATAGCACAAAATACATGTGCACACCATATCTATTTGGAAACATTTCAGTAGTTTTTAAAAACCTTTCTTTTTACTAGATTAATGGCTCCTGATGCTATCTCATCAACTCTCCACAAAAATGTCTAGGATGATATTGGAGGAAAAAAGAAATCAGGGTTAGAAATATTAATGTCAGTTACCGCAGAATTCAAAATAGGAGGGAACTTCATGCAGGCCAAATATTACATTAAGACAGGGATGTTTCTTTACTAAAACTAAAGAAGTTCTTACATCTAAGTGATCACAGACATTACAAAATTTAATGTACTATCTCACGCAAAAGAATCAATAAATCCTCAGTAGCAGCAATTAATATGAATGACATTTTTTGACACATTACAATAGGAGAAAAAGAACCATAATTTTTAAAAATGAACAAAAATATAGTCAATGGTGGAGAAATACCCCCAAAATGTATGCAGGGGAAGGCAAACTGGGGTGGGTGACAGTTTTTTAAGTACAAAAAGAAATGAAGTCAAAATTTATCAAAATGGTGGAGTAAAAACCTGGAATTCTTTAATTAGAAAGAAAAATTTAACAATAATTAGGACTTAAAAAACCAATGAGAAAAGCAGAGAAAATACAAATAAACAAACATAGAAATGAAAATAGATCCCAAAAAATTTAGAAAATATTTCTTAAATGTAAGAAAATGCTGTTACTATAGATTTTGAAAATTTAGTCAAAATAGAGGGAAAGAACTAACCAAACCCATTTTAAAAGAAGTACATTGGCCTGCATGTGAGGGTGTATACCTGTAAGATCAGCACTATGGGAGCCTGAGGGAGGAAAACTATAGGTTTGAGCACAGCCTGAGCAACTTAGCATCGTAAGAAGACCCTGTCTCAAAATGAAAAAAGGACTGCAGATATGGCTCACTGTGAAGGCCTTGGGTTCAGTCTTCAGTACCACAAGAGTAAGTAAGTAAATAAATACATAAATAAATAAATGTAGAACACTGAAACACACCAATAAACTTAGAAAAAGTTAACAAGTTTTTTCAGGCTTTGGGAGCAGGTAGTTCTTTTAACAAAAATTCTATTAAATTTCTTAGAAGCATATATCTCCCACACAAACATCTACATATGCATACATACATACTCCTATGCTGCTTTCTATGCTCAGTATGAAGAAAGACAAATTGTTTTTCAATTTATTTCATAAAAACTGCATCAACACTAAAGCTAAGAATTGATGAAGACAGTATCAAATGACAAGACAGATACATTTATAAATATGAATACAAAATCTTCATTTAAATATTGACAAGTTAAATGCAGAGGTATGTTTAAAAAACAACCATTTATATCTACTAAGCAAATCCGTAGGTAATATTAGCTCAGTTGATATATGAAGCACCAGAAGACAAACTTCACAACTCTTCTCATTTTTCAGAAAGTTTTTAGTAATCAGAGATGTAGAATACTTTTTTTTTTTTTTTTTTTTTTTTTTTTGCTTTTGAGACAGGGTCTCGCTTTGTAGTTCAGGCTGGCCCTGAGCTCACTATGGTGCCCAGGCAAGCCACCGCGAACTCAGCAATCCTCCTGTCTCTGCCTCCCGAGTGCTGGGACTACAGGCGTGAGCCACCACGTCCAGCATTGTGGTATGCAGTGTTGATTGCTGGTGGGCATGTCCCCACGCCCAGCATTATATGTGGTTACCGGGGATCGAACTCAGGACCTTGCACTTGCGAGGCAGGCGCCGGAACCACTGAGCTAACCCTCCGGCCCGTAGAATACTTTCTTAATGTGATGACATGCATCATAAAGCAATAACATGGGTCACCAGACCTAATGGTGAATAGAGCCGGTTACTGCCACTGTTAACTCCTTGTTCTAGAGAAATTTTAATGCAAAGAATTAAAGCTTGACTAAAACAGATGGGAAACTATCAGAGGAAAGGAAGAAGGCCAGTGAGATGGGGAAGATGACGGAAGGAAGTATAATCAGATACGCTGTGTGCATGTACAAAAATGTCAAACCTAAACCCACCATTCTGTGCAAATAATATGTATCATTCTGTTAGGAAGTGTAAATAAAATAAAACTTCTGTTTTTAAAATCTCTGTGTTTGAGTAAGAATTAGTAATATCAATTGCAAGTTGTCTCTACATATTATAATATGAATTATGAATCATCACATCCATTGCAAAAGTTCTAAACAATAAAAAGAAATTAAGTAATAAAAGGGGGTAGAATTATCATTTATGTCTATTTAGAAAAGCCAAGAGAAAAAATATTGCAACTAATAAGATATTTGACTAATGCTACTGCATACAAATGGGATAAACATCTATCTGGAAATAATATTTTCAAAATGTATGATAGAGAAGTAATAACAATGGAATCTAGTAGGTAAAATATAGTCTAAACCATGTAAGAATAACTTTAGTAAGGAATATATAAGAATTACAACAGCAGGGCCAGAGATTTAGCTCAACTGGTACCACATCTTACCTTGGAAGCACAAGGGCCTGAGTTTGATCTCAGGTACCACCAAAAAAACAAGAAAAGAATTACAACAGAAGCCAGGTGTGGTGGCACATGCCTGTAATCCCAGCACTCGGGAGGCAGAGGCAGGAGGATTGCCATGAGTTCAAGGCTTGCCTGGGCTACATAGTGAGCTCAGGGCCAGCCTGAACTACAAAGTGAGACCCCATCTCAAAAAACTAAAAAAAAAAAAAAAAACAAGAATTACAAAACCAGACTTACAAAGTAATAAACATATCAGTCTCAGAAAGACTGAGTGAATAGTGCAAATATATCTTTTCAAATGAATATCTATGTATTAAAAATTCCAATAAAAAGCTCAGCTTAGTTTTTCTTCTTTGATAATATGACAAAATGTTTTTAAATTTAACCTGGCAAAAACAGTTTAGAATAATGAAGAGCATCTTTTAAAAGAAGAATAATGAGTATGTGCTCGTAGGATGAGAAGTACATTTTACACAATCTGAACAGTTGAAATAGATGTCACATGCTTGATTATTGACAGAAAGATTAAGGAAAGAAATAAAATATACTTCAAGGTAGACTGACATATAACAATGCATTAGGAGATGGGGTAGCATGGTACATATGCAAAGGACATAGGAGTCTTGAGGGGAAAATATTAAATAGGAAGCTGAGGAGTGTGTTGCTGAGAGGTAGTTTTGAGAAACGAGTTGGAGGTGATGAAGAAGTGGTTCTCGTGAATGTCCTCATAGGAAGATTTCTGTGGGAAACCAGCAACTATGAGCTTCTGGGGCAGAAACAAGGCTGACATGTTCAGAGTGACCAGAAGACCAGGCTGGTCTTCCTAAGGAGAGGAGTGGAGAAACGGGGCCAGAAGGCCATGGGACAGCTCGGGAAGGGACAGCACGGGGTCTTTCAGAACATGGTAAGAATTTCAGATTTGACTCCAACAGCGACAATAGGTCTCCAGAAGGCAGAGGACATGATCTAATTCCACTTTTAAGTGATCGCTTTTGTTTCTTTGTTAAAAATAAACTATAAATAAAAAGGAGAGTGAAACCACCAAGGCAGTTGAAGACTATTCGAAAACCTCAGGCAAGACAAGAAGATCAAAGGATCAGCACAGGGGTTGAGAAGGATTTGTTAGCAGGTAAGGCCAACAGGATGTACAGGAGTGGAGGTGAGGAGTGAGAAGAAGAGCCACGGACACCTCCCATGTGCTTGGTCTAAGAGCTCGAAGGATGCAGTGTCCGCTGGCTGAGTTGAGGCGACCTCATGGAAACAGCCCTGGGATGGAAGACTGGGAGCTTAATGTGGGACATGCCACACCAGGCGTATCTGCTTAGATGTTCCGATAGAAATACTGAGACAAATGTTACTGTACCTAGGGCTCATGGCAGAGATCCAGAATACAGTGATACACTTGGCAATAAAAAGATAGATTATGTTTAATGCCATGTATCTAGATGAGCTTATGGTGAGAGTGAAGGCAGAGGCAGAAAGAAGTCTGTGACCAGAGAGGCCTGAGACCGGCTCACCTTAGAGATCAGGTCACCAGGAGGGAAAACAAAAGACACGAGAGAAAGCCATTGAGGTAGAAGGTTGTACTGGTGCGTGTGCTGTGGAAGAGATGATAAACAATATGCAAGTGCCACAGCATCAAACTCTCTTAAGACAACATCAGCCAAGGATATGATTGTGGAAACGCACTGGTGACCTTGATAAGAGGTGTTGGGTAAACAGTGTGATCTAGAGACTAATGCAGGGAGATTTTAGAAACAGACAGAGTGAAAGCATTTAAGCCTATCATTAGGAAGGATGTCATAGAAATTTTGTTTTGAATGGAAACAAAGAAATGGAAAAATTGGAGCTACAGGCAAGACTACATATTTGGAAAATAGATCTTAACATTAGTACATATGGCAAAGAATATTCTTTAATGATTTAAAGATTTAAAGAGTTAAGTGGAAAATAACAAAACATTAAATCTGTCCAAGACAATATAGTTGAATATTTCTTTAGCTTGGGATTGGAAATGGATAATTTACACAAAATAGAAGAGAATAGCCATTCCATTTGGGGTGGGTTTGATTTCCATTTCTTTACTATTATTGAACGTTTTTCATACATTTGTTGGCCATTTGTATTTTTTAAATGTCTATTTTGATATTTTGTGTACTTTTAATCAAATACTTTGTGATTGTTTTATTTTAAGTTCTTAGATATTATGAGTACCAATCCTTTGTCAGGTTGAGGAAAGAGTATGGAGTGTTTGAATTCTGGAGTCTGGATTATTTCAGTCAATATAATAAACTCCAGTCTCAGCAATTTTGCTACAAGTGGGAGATTCCATTCTTCTTTGATGGCTGAATGATATTCCAAATGTGGGATAATTCCATATTTAATCCATTCATTCACTGATACGCACTTCAACTATTGTAAATATATGAAAGCCAAACAAAAATTGACAACCATAAAATAGTGATTACTAGAGGTCGGGGGGGGGTGCAAAAAAGGAAAACCGAGCCGAGCGTGGTGGCTCACGCCTGTAATCCCAGCACTCGGGAGGCAGAGACAGCAGTATTGCTGAGTTCAAGGCTTGCCTGGGCTACATAGTGAGCTCAGGGCCAGCCTGAACTACAAAGCGAGACCCTGTCTCAAAAAAAAAAAGGAAAACCGAGTTTGATCAATATGTTTTGTATATACATACTGAAATATCATCCTAGATTAATATTGATAGAAAACCAAACAAGATTGCCAAGGCCTAGGTGCCTGTAGCAGGCTTTGATGTGGAAGAGTAACCAACCACAGCTACCCTGTACAATGGCAAGTAGTACGGCTGAGGGGGCAAAGGATTGTAGGCATCTTATATAACCTAGCAGGTAGGACTAGGGTAACAGGAAGCAAAAAGGCATCATACTTCTCTAATTGGTGAGTCTCTCCACATTACAGGGTAATGACACAAAGGGTCGAAGGGCAGGAGGAGTGTCTCTGGCTGGGGTGGCCATTTTGGTTTTGTTCCTGGGGAACACAAGGGAATATGGGAAGTAGTATGGCATATAATATGGGAAGTAGTATGCAGTTTATGCATGGCATAAACTGCCATGAGAAGTGTGGCATTTTGCCACACTGGCTCCATCCTGAACTGGCAAATCTACCAAATATGGATAATAAATGCATGGCAATAAAAATGTGTGATGTAGTAAAAAGTAAAATGAAGGAAAGAAAGGCACTCTCACAACTCATTTAACATAAAATTTTTCCCGAATTTAAAAAGTCAAGTAATATTTGAGGGGTATGTCACAAACATATCACCTAAAACCCCTTTCCTCAAATATTAAGATTTGTACAGCAATGTCTGCATAGGAAAATAAGTACCAAGAAAAAAATCAGCAAAGATCAAAGACAAGAAGAAATAAAGCTGGTTCATATAGCATGTGAAAACATTCAGATGTATTTGTGAGAAATTGTAATCACTACATATTTAGGCAAATTTATTAATTTTCTTAAAACATTACTAGAGATTATCAAACTCTAAAATTAATTCTTATGCTCACTCTTATCAAAGTTCTACTGATGGTAAGATTGCAATGTCAATAGGTAAGAGCTCTGCCAGGGATATGGCCCCATGGTAGAAGACTTCCCAGGATGCACCAGGCTCTAGTTGAAAGCTCCAGTACTACAAAAAAGGTACAAAAGGCAAAATCTTACCAAAGTGTTGACTGACATAAACAGTACTGTTAGGAAGTTCATAAATCCTGGACATTATTTTTACCTCAAACCATTTATAGAAGAACAATAATGTCAACAAATATGCAGGCAAAAATGACACTTTTCAAGTGATAGTTATGATATTCAAAATTCACAGAAAACTACTTCCTCACCTGAAAAATAGGAATAATAACTACCTTTTAGAGTAATTAAATAAATTAGTATTTATAAAGCATTTAGAATGATGTCTAGCATATGGATATGGCTAATTTATTTTAAAATAATTTATTACTAAACATTATTTAACAATACTTTGTTAAATAAGTGAATAAAACAGCTATGCTGTGCTAGTTAAAAAAACATATAAAACTATGTATTTTATGACTTTAAATCAAAATACTACATAATACTACACACATACCACACATGGACACACACACACACACACAGAGGAAAACATCTGGGTGAAAATGAACCAAAATAGATGTTTCTCTCTTCAGAGAACTCAGCATTACTCTTGAGTTAGCTTGAGGTATGCTATGTACTTCTAGGCTCTTGCTAGTCTTGGTGTTCCATAGTTTTCATATCATGTGTTCAGATAAATAATGTATTGCACTTATCCTGCTTGTAATTTGTTGTGATTTTTTAATCTATGACTGTGTTCTTAATTTAGGAAAATTTGCATCCCAGTTCTCTTCTTTCTTCTTTCTGAAACTCCAGTTAGACATCTGTTAGGCCTATACTGAAGATTCTTTGTTTTTGATATTTTCCATTTTTTGTTTGTTTCTTTATTTAACATCATTGTTTGCCAAACTGCAGGTAAACCAGTATGAATTCACAGGGGATTTTAAATTCTGAGAGAAATACAATATGTAAAACACTACTAAACTGCTTGATTGTAAAAACTTAATAAAAGAAATGTGAAGTATTTCATTTGAATAATACTGGTTCCTTTTTATGTTCACTTGTCCCTTAATTACACTGTGAAAACCATTTTAATTTCTTTGAAAAAACTATAATCTGTATTTTAAATTCTGCTTCCGAAAAACTGCACCAGTGGTATTTTCATAGCTCCTTTTCTACCTCACTGTGAGTGTGGACTTTTCCTCATGGTGGTTTGCTTAGCTACATGTCTCAAAACCATGTGGAGTTTTATTGATGCCCAGATTTAAAGTACATTTGTGAAGATTACATTCTTCTGCCAAGGTTCTGGAGTCAAAACAACCCAGGTCACATTTAAAATTTCACCTGGGAGCTTCTGGAAGCCACACAGAAATTGTGAATTACCCTGCAGTCCACTTGTGGGCAGCCTCATGGGTCAGGTTTCTCAAGGAGGCCTCTCCACACAGAAGAGTCTGGCCTCTTCTCCCACCTGCAAAGCAAACTTCTCCCTTTGCCTCTTTTCTGGTTCACTGTGGAAATCCTATATTTTCTGCATTAATTATGTTTGGAGTTAGGTGGGAGTATGCTCCCTGCAGAGAGGCTCACTACTTCCCACTTGGCTCTGTTCATTCTATTTGCTCTACTTAAAATGTCTTTGTACCCAATAGATTTCCAAGTCTTGCCTATCCTCAAAGTCCAGGAAAAAGGCCATGACTTCCTCCACCTCTCCTGCGGTTTCTGAAATTAGGTAGTTCATCTGTACTTTTCCCTGGGAATTCATCCTTTTGTGCCTTGTATTGATCTACCTGCACATATTTTGGACTTGACCCATTTGTAGCTATAGAGGTAGAATTTGGGCTACTCACAAAGGCATTGAACTTCATCCTTGATGTTATATATTAATTTTGCTGAGGCTAAAATTTGTATCAGTACCCAAAAGCTGGCGTTCAGATGTGACCCCCACAGCTTCCAAGAACAGCAGGAAACGGCCCAGGTGGCCACTGCCAAACTCATTTTTCTGGTGATCTGCTGGCTGTGCTACTGAGGTTCTGAGTCTTCCCTTCTTGCAGTGGTAAAAGTGAGCAAGAGAGTTCCTAATGTGAAAATCTGCTTATACCTTCAGTGGCAAACATGAAGAAAACCAGCAACCTGAAGCATTGGCCAGGAAGCAATTTTGTTGTTGTTGTTATTTACATAAAATTGAAGATGAAAGATTTAGGTCCTGAAGTAGCTCCAAATGTGAAAGACTACACCACATGTCCTCTGCAGGAAATGGGGAAACAATCCCTGACATTCAGTGAGCAAGTCCCCTGAACGGTGCAAAAACTGTTCAAGCAAGAGAATAGGATAGAGTTTATGTTAATAGCCAGTTTTGTTTTGTATTTATTTATTTATATTTGAGACAGGGTCTTGCTTTATAGTTCAGGCTGGCCCCGAACTATGTAGCCCAGGTCAGCCTCAAACTCACAGCAAGCCTCCTGCCTCTGTCTCCCAAATGCTGGGGTTACAGGCGTAAGCACTGTGGTATGTGATACTGGGGATTAAACTCGTGACCTTGTGTTTGCCAGGCAGATGCTGGAACCACTGAGCTAAATCCCTGGCCCTACAGCCAGTTTTTTAAATAGCTTTCCAAATTACTCGAGTCCTGCATTTTAGAATCATGAAGGGTCTAAATGGGTCACTTACATTGCAGTTGAATTTTCTTATATTCTAGGTAGCGGGTTATGTGCAATGGAAGGTTCATGAAAATCAAGATTAATGAAGGCCTTAGGGTAGATCCCTTGTGAATGACCAAGATTTTATAAATATTTACTATGTCCAAAAATGCAAACTTCACAAGTGGCTCAACTTCTCCACCTCACTTCTCCTGACAGCACTTTCCCCATAGTAGACACTTACTGATATTTGTAGGAAGAAGGAAAAGGGAAGTGTTCTCGTCCTTAGGCTCTTTGCCCTCATTCTTGCATTTCTCTTGAGGTGAGTTTATTTACGTAATGTCAGCAGGGATGAGTGAGGAAGACAGTCTTTCTTCAGTTTCCATTTGTGGAATTGTAAAAAATCACAACCTCATTCATTATTAATAGGCTTTCTAGAGATCAAAAAAGTGGATTCCACTTTCCAATGAATAATTCTCCTGGTAATTATTTGCAGTTTAAATAGAAGGAAAGGCATTTTATGTGGACGATGCAAGCAGTGGATAATTAAAATAAAGTAACTGATTTCCATAAATAATGAAGATGGGAAATTATCTCTGACTTAGTTTGTAAAGCTCAATTTCCAGCTCATCCCTCATGAAGAGGATTAACTGCTTCCACTCCCCTACCATGGAGAGGAGAAAGTGTTATGCATATTATAGTTTTGTTCCAGTGAGGTATAAGATAGAGCTGATTTCAGCTGCTCACCCTTGTAAACAAGGCAGTGAACCTCTATAAAAGTTCTTTTAAAAATTCTAATTAAGAGCTATAAATAATGTTTACTGAAATGCACTCTCATGTACAAATCCATGTGTTCAACCACAGACAAACATACACAAAAAGTGTGGTCAGAAATTCATAATTAAGAATTGAATAGCTGGTGGACTGTAGACCTAGTGACACAGTTCATTTTGTAAATACAAAAAAAAACCTACTATCTACTATGACAGAAACAGCAAAATGGCTCACTGCTAATATGATCACTTTCAAGAGAAAAGAAATATGAAAAGCCAAGGAGCGATTGGTGATGTCCTCTTGGTTTCCCCGTTTAGGGTATTTCTGACTTGCCGCGTGAGAGGTGAGACACGGGGAGGCAGTGAGCAGGGACTGTATGGCCCTCTCTCCTCCAAAGCTTTTACTGTGCTAGATTCATGCTCCTCTGAGTGAAGTCTAGACATTCAGTAAATTCAAAGTCTCCACCTTGAAAGAGTTAACAGTTTCACAGTGTTCTCTTTTCCCTTGATGTAAGTTTTTGCGTGATCTGGAAGGTTCTGGACTACTGAGCTCACAAATATGGTTTCAGATGTCAGTACTGCATTATAAGAGTCCTAAGTGCATGTGTCTGATAGCCGGGCTGCAGCATGTCTGGGAGCAAGAAATATTTAATAAAGTGCAAAAGCATGTGACTACAGATACGCAGGTTTATGACACAGTTCCACCTTTTTCTACCTGTGTGACCTTGTACAAGTTACTAAAATTGTCAGTTTCTTCAGCTGTAAAAAAGCAAGGATAAAAATAGAACTGAACTCATATGATTCTTCTGCAGAACAAGGGGAATACTCTATGGGAAAACCCTTGAGTGACTAAATACTCCTCAGCCCTTGCAATCACTAGTATCCAGAAAAAGTGTCAAGGAGGAGGGCTTATCAATTCTGGTTCATTTATATTCATGGTTTTGTCTCTTTTGACCAAAATCTAATGATTGCTTGGGGTTTTAGCTTGCCTGTCTAATTCATATGACATCGTATTTCTGACAGTAACTCAACATTTATTTATAGCTAACTGATGTTGCTTAAAGATCAGGGCCTGGATTGCAATGTTATGTATCAGGCAACCTGAATACTGTGGTTAGGTAGGAGTAGAGGAGGAAGGAGCCCATTCTATCCACCGCAGACAGAAGTTGTGATAAGTGATGTCTGAAGAGGTGGTAATGAGAGGGAGCTCAGCAGTCACTCCCTGCAGATCTCTCCATCTGTCTTCCAGAGGAGTCCTGAGCTGTAGAGTCCACAGTATTAACGTCTTATCACATACACCTGGGAAACTGGGTCATTCCACAATGAAGTCCCATTGAAGACACTCAGTATCTGGGTTGTATGCCCTCCGAGACCTATCACACCTTAGCCACACAGCTCCACCTTTCTCCTTCAAATGCCTAGGTAACCAGAGATTAGCATCTGTTGCACTCACCATGGGCAGCAGGATCTCTATGGTGCTGCTGGCCTGTACTCTCTCCTCTGGAATGCCTCCCATGCCACACCCCTGACACCCACCCAAGTTCTCTGACTGAAAATCTTTTCCTCCTTGATGAAACCATCCAATAGTCACCTTGTCTATGGAGTAGTTCCCCACACTTCCCTAATGGAAGATTTAGTCATTGCATCGCTTCTGCATTATGAGATGTGTTTCAGAGCATACTCCAACCAAACCTGACTCTACATATAGAAGGATATAAACTGCACACCTTTTTATAATCCCTACTGCTACCTGTGACAGCATTGTGAGTCAATGAAAGGAGACATAAAAGACTCTGTACCCTGAAGAGTTAGAAAATCCATACCCTGATCCTTGGAAGAAGACTATGGGTACTACTTGCCTAAGACTTGATCATGAAGGTAATCCTGTATCTTGTGGCTTGACTCTTTAAACCATCCCAAATTCTATGAAGTGATAGGAAAGCCATGTGGGAAGAATTTTTTGATGATTTTCTAAACAATAGAATGCAGATAGTCTCTGGGGTGTGTGTGTGTGTGTGTGTGTGTGTGTGTGTGTGTCCACAGTTGACACCACTAAACAAGAGTCTGAAGTGCATGTAATCTGCGGTGCATGAAGGGCTTGTGCAGTGGGGAATCCAAGGACCTCTCAGCACAGCATCTGTGGGAAAATGTGCAGAAGGTGATGAGATATGTGAGTGAACCCCAATCTTCCAATTGACCAGCCCATCCCCTCTTCTCCGCATGACCATTCCAGAGCCTCATGGTGTTTGTACCACTCAGAAACAATTTGTGTGGGCACTGGGCCAAAGAGGCATGGAGGAACTGGAACAAGGGATGGGCCCTGTGTAAAGGGACACATGCCCTTAGTCAAACCCTTTCAGCCACTCCCCATTCAAGGACACACAGAAGCATTCTTTACCTGTCTGGTCATAACATAATCAGGACTTGGCACAGAAAAAGGGAGAGAGGAGATTAAACTCAATCATCATTTGAAAGAAAACAGAACATGTAAAAAGATAAGAGAGCATTCAGTAGACCAAGGAAAAGATAAGGAGCTTAAATACTTTAATGTCCTTAGAATCATTCTAGACTATATCAAATCTTTAAACAGAAAAAACTAGATGTTAGAGTAAAAAATATGATCTTCAAAGTAAAATAAATACTAAACCCTCCTAATGTAGCTGGAGAGTAATTTAGCATGAAGATGAAGCTTAGATTTTCTTCAAAAAGAGTCATAAGAAAAAATAAACAGATGGAAATAGATGAGATAAATGTAAGAAAAGGAGTTCAGGAGAAGAGAAATGAACAGGAAAGAATATAAAAAATAACTGAAGAAAAGGCATCCATTTTCAGATCAAAAAGGATTTTCCCTGTGCTGAAATGTTGAGTTTTAAAAGTTCTGGAACTAAAACACCATGGGAAGCTATCGGGACACCACCATACATGAAGAGTGATCCCAAAAAAAATCCAAAGAGCAAAATGACAGATCCCTTGCCAGGACATGGAAACTAAAGGGACATCTTATTTTCTCAACAGTAAAAGTGGCTTGGACAAGAAAATGGACCAGTGTTGTTATTTTTCAACCAAAGCTCATACTCTGTCCAAATGGCATCCTGAAATGAGGAGAGAATGATTAGTTTGGGATCTGCATGTTCCTGAAAGCTTTACCACCCAGGAAAAAAAATTATGTAAGGATAATCTAATAAAGCTAAAGCAAAACACAAAGGAAATACTGTAATGATCAAGTAAGACACTTAGTTAAGCATAAAAAATTCTTGATACTTAATGTTTTAAAAATGTATAAAATAGCCATCTGGAACAAAAATACCATATGTTCACAGTGGAAGAGTCTGTTAGGGAGGATAGGGGGAAGTGTAGGAATTAAAGTTTAAGAATTAAAGTGTAGGCCAGCACTCGGGAGGCAGAGACAGGAGGATAGCTGAGTTCACAGCGGCTTGCCTGGGCTACATAGTGAGCTCAGGGCCAGCCTAACTACAAAGTGAGACCCTGTCTCAAAAAAAAAAAAAAAAAAAAAAGAATTAAAGTTTAGGAATTAAATATTTTTATCATTACAGAACAGGAAGACACAGATATTATAAGTGTTAATAAAACTGTTAAAATTATAAATATATATAGAGATATAGACATATTTACTTGAAGAGTAGAGATAGACACATATATTCCAATATAGAACAATGGATATATAAATGCTTCAAATAGACCAAGGGAGGGAAGGAAAAATAAGAAATTTAAAAGTCAAGAAAGTAAGCAAGCAAGAAGAAGAGTAAAGATGAAAGGAAGGGGTAATATAACTGTTTATCAACATTTAAAGAAAAAATGTTCCATTTTAAACTCTGGAAAAAATTCAGCTCCATTTAAAATACAAGATACTCACTGAAATTAAAAGACACAGAATGGATAACAAAAAGTAAGGGAAGATATATGCAGTAAGATACAGGTGATACAACAGTAGATACCCAACTGACCTTTGCCCCTAGATCATGACACAAAGCTTCCAAATCCCTAGGGATTCCTGAGTGATGAGACTGTCCTTTGTTCCATGAGGAGACTATGGGTGTCTCTAGGCAACAAAAGATAAAAATGACAGTAAAGTGATAGCGCAATTGGCTTCTAATTTTTTCACAATGTTAATGTTGTTCTCTGACATTTTTTTCCCAGATGCATTTTATGGGGGGTGTGTGTGCGTGTGTGTGTAAGGAAAAGATGGAAATCAGAATTTTTCATCATACATTCTATATAATAATATATACTGGCATACAAGATGACTATTTGGTTTTTGTATGTGGTGTGTCCAAAAGGAACCTCCTTATTCTAAATAGTCTTCTTCTAGTAACTTATCTGTAACATTTTTAGATGCTGTTAGACAGGAAGATTGCAAGTTCTTGTCCAGTCTGGGCAATTTAGCAACCTATTGAAAACTTGTCTCAAAAACAAAAAACAAAAAAGGCAGAAGCTTGCCGGGCATGATGGCTCACGCCTGTAATCCCAGCACTCGGGAGGCAGAGACAGGAGGATTGCTGAGTTCAAGGCTTGCCTGGGCTACATAGTGAGCTCAGGGCCAGCCTGAACTGCAAAGCAAGACCTGTCTCAAAAACAAATAAACAAAAAAAGACAGAAGCTCAAATGCAGTTCAGAATCAAAGCCCTGGGCTCAGTCACCATCACCACACATTCAATACTTCAAGTATATCATTTTATTACCAACTTCCTTATGTGGGGATAATATCCCTAAGTCCATAAATCAAAAGAGGAGAGGCTCACAGTTTAGGCTCACAGTTTAAGAGGGTTTAGTCCATGGCTGGCTGGCTCTGAAGCAGAAACAGTGTGCAGACCTTTCCCTGTGAAAGAAAAGCTACTTGACCCATGGCAGCCAGGAAGTCAAGAAAGAAGAGAAGGAAGGAAAAATAATGTGTCTTCCTAGCTGCACATTAGGGACCCCCTTCCTCTCAGGCTTCACTGCTTATTAGCACATTTAACTACACCACAGATCTCTATATCATCCCATAACCAATCCCTTTCCAGAAGCTCCAATCTTTGAACATCTGAGAATTTGAGGGCACATTTTACACCTAAAGCATAGCATTGCTGACTCAAGCATTCTACTTCTAGAAAAAGGTCATGAAGAAACAGTTGACATATGCAAAAGATATCTATAAAATTTGTTTATTGAAGTGCTAATCACAATGGCAAAAGCTCAGAATCATTATGCATGTCAGTACATAGGATTCTGGTGAAACACTATAGGAAAATTCTATACAATAAAATAGACAATCATTTCAGCAAAAATGATAAGATTCATGTTTATTAAACTGATATGAATTGCATGAACAACTACAAAACTTACTACCTAACTACGCTATGGAAAAACCAAATTACAGAAGCAAACTTTAATATTGAAGGAAGGAAGGAAAAAAGAGGTACAAAGTAAGGAAAGGGAGAGAAAAAGAGTATGGGTGAAGGGGAGTGTTTAGAAAAAAGATTAAAAGATCCACACCAAGCTGTAGTCACTAACACTAATAGTCCCTGCTATAGAGAGAAACAGAAAGAGACTGGGTTGGAAGAAAAAGAAAGGATTAATACAATCTCAATCATTATATTTAATATTAGTAGCCATTTCTTGGGTTGTTCACAAGGAATTTCAGAAATGTCACATGAATGTTATGTAAAAACACTAGTCCTCAAAGAGTAAATGACAGAGGGGATGACACTGAAAGTGATTCACAGACAATCCAGGCAACTGAGGCAGAGCTCGAGACAGAGCTGCAGTCACGGATATCGGCACTGCATTAGGGCCCGACAGCGGCTGGGACGAATGAGCACGGTAAAGCCGTCTACACCGAGTGCTTCAAGGAGCCCACCTTAGTCCTTCAGCTGCCCACTGACTTACTCCAGGAGATCTGGGTTCTACCCTGAGCATTGCTACATGTCAAGCCAGATCTTGACTCCAGGTTCCACTGTGACAGGCTCAGCAGGAGTCAGGGTTCCCTCTCATGTCGCCCACCTCACACTTCAGTCTGAATACAGGCTGACCTGGACTGAACTACAGGTCCCTCCCGGGATTAGGTGGATGTGTGCACCGCCGCTCTTCTGTTGTCAGGAGGGGGCGCTCTAGGGCCAACGCCCCAGCGCGCCAGTCCAGTGGCCTGCAGCGGTAGGAAGTGTTCCTGGGGCGCAGGCCTGCGAAGGCTGGGCGCTGTGAGCCCATGCATGGAAGCCTACTCTGACCGCTTCTGAGGCTCCTAGAAGCCTCTCAGGAGCAGAGCAGCTCGCTGCACTTTCTCCAGGCTGTTCCCAACTCAGGCAAACAGAGCAGGACGCAGGATCCAAAACCAGAGGCAGAAAGCAAGATCCTAGAAACCATGCCTGCAGTCCTAGCACTCTGGGGGACAAGGCAGAAGGGTCACAAGTTCTAGCTCAGTAATGGGCAATGGAGTGACTTACCGAGATCCCTGTTCAAAAATAGTCGGGTATATTGCTCAGTGTGCAGGCCCTGTGTTCAGCCACCAGTACTGGGAAACAAGCAAAATCAATAGGAAAGCAAGTTCAGAGATGATTCAGCTTTTTGTGAGGCTGAGGCAGGAGGATCGCAGTTTGAGGGCATCCTAGGTGACTATCTCCAAATTTAAAAAATAAAAAGGGCTGAGGACACAGATCAGTGTTCCATGGTTTAAATCCTCAGGGAT
Source organism: Thryonomys swinderianus (assembly GCA_004025085.1). NCBI lineage: Eukaryota > Metazoa > Chordata > Mammalia > Rodentia > Thryonomyidae > Thryonomys > Thryonomys swinderianus. The sequence continues at coordinate 120,929 of PVIC010000024.1, forward strand.
CCAGGGAGAAAAAGAAAACAAGATGAAAAAAGTTGACAGACCAAGTTGGAAATATACAGGCTCCAATAAAAACAATTGCTTGAATAGGATTACCAGACTAGATACAAAACCTGCTGATGTCCTACAGGACAATAAACCTGAATTTCTTGGGTTATCTTGCCCTATGCTGGACAACAGTAATTTACAATGATGTCAGTTTTATAAAAATTAGTGTTCATACTTACAGAATCCTAACTTTTAAGAAGTGATAAGTCAAAGAATCCCATTCCTAGAGAATTAGATAGACAGACCCTGGGTAAGCTAGTAATGTTCTATCCTAACACCAAACAGCCATGTCAAGTTATAACCTATTTATAACCTTGAGATTTCTTTTCTTACACAGCTGTGTCTGCGATGGTCTTTGTTGGGAAAGAGGGTCAGTACAGCCCAGCCACTCACAGACTGCAAAGCAACACCAAGAGGCCCTGCTGTGTCATTCCCTCCCACACTGTGCGTCTAAGAGGCAAGAAGTCAGTAATGGGGAAAGTCCCAGGCACACCATTAGACTTCAGGCTGGCTTTATGAGTTTATAAATACTGTGCATCTCAATGGGGTAACGTGTTTTGTTCCACCCACATATTGCATAATGTGAAAGCCAGGCTAAACATATGTATCTCTCCAAACATTTATCATAAGTTAAGTAGAGTTTAAAGCTGTCAAAGTCCTCTCTTCTGGCCTTTGAAATACACAATCCATTATTATCTGTGGTCATTTTCCCATACAGTACTACCCAAAACCTTCTTGCCCCTAACTTAGTACTTGTTGACCACCCTCTCTTCTACCTCCACCTTATGCTCTCCACCCTCTGCTGAGCACATTCTGCTCTCCAGATCTACAAGAGGCATGTTTTGGGCCCCACCCATGAGTGACATGCTGTGGTGCCTGTTTTTCTGTGCCTGCCTTATTTCATGTGACCTCATGACCTTAGCTTTCATGTGGTTATGAATGACAGGACTTCCCCCTTTTTAGAACTGAAAGTACTTTGTATCCTTTCACCAAGCTGATGGATGCATGTGGCTTCCACATCTGGGCTGTCGTGTACAGTACTGCAGTGAACATGGATGTGCTGCTTTTTAACCAGCTTAATTGCAGACCCAGTTTTCTCACGTGCAAGGGAGTATAACAGCATCTGCTTCACAGAACCAAAATGAGGAATAAATATGAAAATCCAAGGAAAGTGTGCACTGAACTGAAAATCCAAGTGAAGTGTGCCTGATATTTACGAGGCATTTGATAGTCGTCATTGTTATTATTACACCTTGGAGCTAAGTTATGTCATCTTCCACTATCTGGACTAATTAAACTAAATTAGGATGAACTTCAGTGCTGGGCATGGTATCTCACACCTGTAATTCCAGCACTCAGGAGGCAGAGGCAGGAGGATGGCTGAGTTCCCGGCTTGCCTGGGCTACATAGTGAGCTCAGGGCCAGCCTGAACTACAAAGTGAGACCTTTTCTCAAAAAAAAAGGGGGGGGGGATGAATTTAAGAAAAGGATGACTTGCAAAATAGTAAAATACATAGCAGAAGTATGATCTCCTTCATGGACCAAGACTGTCCTGGAACTGGACATTGCTCTGCATGCCAGGGTAGACTTTACTCAAAGGCGGGCTCAAGGATCATACCATGCTGGCTTCTCTCAGTGATAAATGAAGCCAAGATTTAAATGTAATGTTTGGTCTAGATGTAAGGCTGATTAGTTGGATGGAGAGATGGGGTTCAGGAGGAAAAATGAGGGGGACCTCCCAAAACTGCTTAACAGGCCAGATGGGATTTTTATCTTAGTAAATGTGCCTTTGATTTTGTGATCTAAAAGGAGGCCAAAAATATCCATTCAATCCACCTTGCAGGATAAAAGAAAGAGAGAGAGAAAAGCTTTAAAAGTATGTCCTGCTCATTCCACTAATAGGATCCTTGCCTTTATATTCTGCTTACTCAGTCGGTAGGAGGCCAGGAAACTTGGGCACTTTGCTTTGGGCTGCACAATGGTGGTGAGATTTTAAAGCTCTCTCGTGTGAGCAAGATCACCTTGTTTCTCTTCAGGCTTTTGCAGTCTGTTTTAGAGCTGAGATACCCATATGCACAATGCTTGTAGTCTTTACTTTGCATTTATGTTTCCTGCCATACCAAAGTTAGATATTTGCCAGTTGTTTGTAACCTTTTTCTGTTTCAACAATTTTATTGAGGTATAATCAAAATTCCATAAATCTGTCCACTATGACTTTAGTCAATGATTTTTAGTAAATTTACAGAGTTGTATAATCATTGACACAATCCAGTCTTAGATTTTTTTCCCCCAATACCTAGAAAAAATCCTTCATTCTCATTGTATTTTTACTCTCCATTTTCACCCTCAGACCCAGTCTAACTTTTCTCTTCAAATATGCCTCTCTTGATATTTCATAGAAACAGAATTGCACAACATTTTGTCATTTGTGTCTGCCTTCCTTGTATAGCATAATTCTTTCAAGGTTTGTTTACATTTAAGCAGGCTTCGGCAGTTTGCTCCATATTAGTGTTGAGTACTACATTGTATGGAATACCACATGTCCCTTAGTATTCACCAGTTGACGTACGCTTGCATCGTCTTCAATTGTCTTTCAGTGACTGATGTTGCTATGAACTTTTGTATGGAGGTATTTTTATCGATACATTTTCCTATCTCATGTAAAATACCTAGGAGTAAAATCACTGTTAGCATACGAAAAGTTTATGTATTTATTAAGCTGCCAAACTCCTTTTCAAAGTATTCACACCAAAACACACCCCCACCAGAAATGAGAGTTGCAGTATCTATACAACCTTCCCAACTCTTGTTATTGTTTTTTATTTCTATTGAAATAGTATCTCACTGTGGTTTTAATCTACTTTTCCTTAGTAAATAATGTCAATCACTTTGCCTGTACTTCTCAGTCATTCACATATTTTCTCTGGAGAAATGATTTAAATTCACTGCCTAATTTTAAATTGATTTGTTTGATTTCTTGATTTTTCTATACCTGCTGTACTCCATGTACAAGTCTTTTATCAGCTTTAACATTTGCAGATATTATCTTTCAAACAATAGCTATCTTTTCTTTTTATTAAAGAAGTCTTTTGAAATGTAAAAGTTTTAAATTTTGAAAAAAATTATATTTTTCTTTCAAATGTCATGCTTTGGATTCAAATCTAAGAACTCTTTGCATAACCTAAGATCATTATGTTTTTTGGGTTTTTTCTATAAATTTTATTGTTTTAAGTCTTTTACTTCTCAACAGTTAATTTTAACTAATTTTGGTATATGGCATGAGACAAATGTCAAGATTAGTATTTTCTATGTGGATACCTAATTTTCTCAACACCTGTTATTAAAAAATTATTATTTACTCATTAATAAATCACATTAACTTCTTTGTCAAAATTCACTTGACCATACATGTAAAGAATTGTTCTGGACTCTCAAGAACATTCTATGAGCTTTGTCTAAACTTGTCCCCACCCACCATGGTCACCTTCTCTTGATTACTGTGGGGATTTCCAGTGTTTTCCATCCCACATCTTGGAACCCAGATCTCCAGACTCCAGCCCACAAAACTGGACTCTGTTACACACACTTTGTGTGAACAACTCTCAAGAACAAGATAATCATGATGAATATTGTGGTTTATATCCATAGCCAAACTTTTAATCTATTAATCCATCAAAATATAGTGTGGCCAACAGTTTGTACTGATCACCAAAACCATCTGGGAGGCTGCAATTTGATGGATTCCCTAGATGAAAATTACTAGCATGGATAATTAGCAAGGATTAGCATATTATCACACATATTCCATGTTTAGTCGCTACATGTGAGTGATTATTTCAGCTGCCTGTCCATGAGCCATGCCCCGCTCTCCATGCTGAGGTACATACCTCTTCTTGGGTGTGAAGAAGTGATGAGTTTACATACTGTCACTCTCCCTAGCATCAGGAGGTGAACCACACTCCTGATTCTAAGCCAAAAGTCAACAAATCTTTTTCCTCAAAATGATACCCAGTACTTAGGTCTTTACAGGTCACAATCTCTGTGACACCTCCTCACCTCTGCTACTGCAGAAGTGAAAGGGTGACTGGCAATATGTAAACAGTGGGTGAGGCCACACAGCAGGACAACTTGGTTTACACAGATATGTAACAAGCAGGCTTGAACTTGGCTATCTTGAGTTTGAGAAACTCTAATTACTTCAGTTTAGTAAGGCTGCCGTGACAAAGTATCACGAATTATGGGACTTAGAACAGAACAACTGAAGTTGATTCTTTTACAACTCTGAAAGCCAGAGGTCTGAAATCAGATCAACTGAACAAATTCAAGTTTCATGCATCAATTTGTGTGTCAAAGTCCTCAGCTGTGATCAATGTTTATCAGTTAAATGCAAATTTTCTATTTTCAGTAGTTGTATTTTAGTTTTTTTAAAAATTCATCTCTCCCAATGGATATACGCACTTTTACCGAGCGCAGTCAAGACTCCGAACCTATAAGAAAAGGACTACTTAATAAAGCCATGTCCTTTGTCATCTAGGCTGAATGATCTCACAGATGGCATATCAATGAGGGGATAGCTATCACTGCAATTGCTAGTTCCTACAGGTGTCTCTTTGAAAAACACTGTTTTGTAAAATCCAACATTCCTTTGAAAGTACGGACTTACCACCTATTGGTGGTCGTATGGGAATAACAGGGAAAGCAATCAATGTTCTCATTAATTTTGGCAATACCATGCTTCTGCAAACTTAGTGACAACACTGGCTGGAAATAATAGCTTCCATTCTATTTACAGCATACATCAAGTCATCTTTCTGTTAACTAACATAATGTTTTAACTTACAAGTTCAGTGTGTGTTAGTACAAATATCCACGGATAGCTTCATCAACTGAATCCATCAGAAAGAACTGACTTGAGGCCCAGGTGCTATGGGACTTCACTCTCTGGAAAGGCCTTTCTAAAAAAGACCATTCCTGTCTCTTCCTGAGACCTGCTGGCTCGTGGCAGACTTCTCACTTGGAACTGCTTCACTCCAATCTCTTCCTCTGCCTCCACATACCTTTCCACTCAGGGTCTCTCTCTGTGTCCTTCCATCTTCCCATGTGAACACTTGTTTTTAGACTTAATATCTACCATAAACCTGAACTATTTTTCATTAAGATCTTTAAATAATTACATTGACAAAGACCCTCTTTCTAAATAAGCTCACATGCTGAGCTTCCTAGGCAGATCCAGGGTCAGAGCTGCTATCCAGGTCACACCACACTTAGACTAAGCCCACCTGGTCATCCTATGTCCCTTTGTCACACACTTTCTAGCAGACAGAAGTGACTGACTTCTGAGCAAGAGCCTTGAAAGGCTCTGTATTGGACAATCTGGAAGAAATGTGCTCCTGCATGATTTAAAATAACACAGAAAAACCCCATCCATTCCTGCCCCAGGGTATTGTTCCATGAAAATGTGGTGCTGGGCATGGAGAGGAGAGTGAGGGAGCCACTGGCAGCTGGCACAAAGTCACCATATCACTCAGATGCTGAATCAATCAGCACTGTACTTCCCTACTCTGAACTCCTTGTGATGAGAGATAATAAACTATTGATCAAGCTGCTGAGTTAAGGTTTACTTGGACTTGCATTCAAAATCATCATGCCTGTTGATGAAAGAGCTGTTTTCAAGCATCCTTTGAAGATGACAAGTACAGACCAGAGTGACCACAGACACTGTTGATCTGCCCTCTGGCAAGAGAAGGCACCAGTGCAAATGTATCTTCTTTACAGTTTTCTTACTTTGACACTGACTCACTGAGCAAAAAGTTTGTAACCAACGTTTCAAATTTTGTTCTGGGATATAATATAGTAGAAAGAAATATAATATGGTAGAAGGCAAATCCCAAGAAAGAGAGACCTAAGGTAGGTTTGGGGTTGTGAGCAGAGGATCCTAAACTCTGTACTAAAGATCTTTAAATCATTGGCTGGTCCCTAACTCCTTACTTGCAGAAATACAATAAACATCCCAGCTCTGCCCAAATGCACTGAACAATAATTTCTACTCCTGCCCACCACTGACTGATGTTTGAATATTGCTAAGTTAAATGCTGCTGAAACAATGACAAAACCCATCAATACATCAGAGTTGCAGAACACAGACCATAGTTCTGTACCATCCAGAATACGATCAAAATTACTAGACTACCAAAAAATAGAAAACCGTAGCCTATTATTAGGAGGATAATCAATGAAAACCAACCCCAAGACAATCCAGTGAAAGCCTTATGTAAACAAAGATTGCACAATTCTAATAACTATGTGCAAGAATAGAATGGAAATTAATGAACAGGAAATTTCAGCAGACATTAACATAAACACATATATGTGTGTGTAATAACTTATTTTACATGTTTTTATAAGGATTCACAACTATTTTCTTAATTTAAAAAATCTTGTAAAGTTGGTTATTTTAATGCTATCTTCTTGATGCTTACACAGCATGGAAGCAGTGGGGCTGGTAGGACATAGAGTACTGTGCAGTAAGTTAAGCAAACAAAATCTTAACTGCAAAATTCTCCATATGACATGAAATAAGCCACTCAGCCACAATGCATCTTTTGTACTCTTCTATCAAACATAAGGCTGAACCTAACTAAGCTCTTTTATTTTTGGTTTGGTTTTGGTTGGTTTTTTTTTTTTTGAGACAGGGTCTCACTTTGTAGTTCAGGCTCGCCCTGAGCTCACTGTGTAGTCTAGGCAAGCCTCAAACTCAGCAATCCTCCTGTCTCTGGCTCCCAAGTGCTGGGATGACAGGTGTGAGCCACCACACCCGGCTAACTAAGCTCTTTTGCAAAATTTCTAGATAGATTTTCTGACAGCCCCAAACTAGGTAATGTATAGTTTGACATCCCGAGGATGTGCCTCAGTGGTGGAATGGTTGCCTACAATGAAGCTATGGGTTTAATCCCCAGGGCCGAAAAGAAAAGGTTTTTGAATTTAAGACTAATATAGAGGTCTTCTACTTGTCCCAAAAACCTGAACTAAAATAGCCAGGAAATCTTAGCCAAATACATAGCATCTTCAGCAACTTCTAGAAATGACTTCGAAAAGCACTGGACAGGATGTTCTAAACCATAATGAAAAGCAAATATCACTTCCTCTCAGCCTAGGTTTAGTAGAACTACATTTATAAATGAAAACAATTCATATCCAAGATTCAGCAATACTTGAAGCATAAGAAAAAAATATCTCCTATGAAACTCATCACAAATAAAGTAGGTGGTACCAGAATTGAAAATTTAATCGCTGTGGGGTTCTGCTCTATGTGTGCATTTTAAAAACTCATGTATCTAATATACTGCAAGTCAAAAATAAGGGGAGGACTTCAAACTTTTGATCAGATGCTGACAGGGGAAAAAGAGTGTTTGTTTTATGTTTACTGCTTTGCTTTCCTTCTGCATACAAAATAACTTATTTATTTAATTTCCCTAGAAGGAAATTTTTCTCATCTAACAAACAAATGCCAAAAAATGGAGACAAGCCAAATATATAGACTGCTTAAAAATGGACATGTATTTTACAACTTCACTGTTTGGAGCGACAGACCCTCAGGAGCCTGTGGGTGGTGTTGGACACCAGCTTTCTAAACACAGCACGGCCACACCATCTGATTTAGTCCTGGGGCCACTCACCAGCCCAGATCTTCCAACTGTTCCTTGCATGAGTGTATCCCCACACAATGCAAGGTTTGCCATGCAGAAGAGACCTGTATGTCCAAAAATAACCCAGAGATATATCTTACAGATGGAGATGAAAGAAATCCAAAATAAAAATGAAGGCTTGGGAACAGTCTACATGTGAATTCAACTCTTGGGTCACCCCCAGTGATGAAAGTAATGGGATATTTTGGATATAGAAGAAAGAAATACATGCACACAGGAATCTGATGGGGAAGAGAATTTCTGTCCACTGTACTTTCACAGAGTCACACAATCTTACCTTTGGAAGGGACTTTCTAGGCTATTTAATGCAACTACTTTCCCAACAGAAATCCTCATAGCTGCCAACTCTCCTTAGGATTTCTGGAATTCATACCAAAGTTCCAAATTAAGTCTCACTGATTTGGAGAGTAATTAAAGTTGTAGAGCTTCATGGAAGTCAAGTTTCATTTTGTTTTATCTTAACTGTCTCAGAATTCTGAACTTGTGTCCTAAAAATCCATCTCCAACCTGTTCACTGACACTGTTTCTCAGATCTGAATTATCAACAGTGTAGTGTTGATCAACCGCATCAACAGTGGTACACCAGAGGCCAGTCTGTCACCATTCTGTGCTATAGTTGGTGAGAGAATTAAAAGGCATGGCTGGTTCCTGCCCAGATGATTCATAATCTTAAATTGGCAACAGAACAAATGAGGTCAAATATGGGCCTGGTCTTAAATTCTTTTCCCAGTTAAAAGGACTTAGAATATTGGAAAATTGGATCCATATTTATTGAGCATCGACTCCATGTTGTAAAACATTAAAGGGCTTTGGAACTATTTGGCTGGGATAGAATTAAACTATTTTCTAATATATAATGATTGCCCTACATAAGATGTTGACCAGTCATTTTTTAATTGAATTTCAGAAAATATAATAAAAGAAAAAGAGTAGAAAGGACAGAAAACAATAATTAGTGTCCTTACAATGAAAGCCATGGGAGAAGTTAATTTGGGGGAGCCATACCGTGACATCTTTGGAAAACCTTAAATATAGAATCAAACATCTATCTACCTTGAATAGACTGAGAAACATGATTCCCCATGGCAAAGAGGTGCCACTTGTCAGCTTGTCCTTACTTGATGTTATAAGAGTGACAGAGTGATCTGAAGTCAGATAAAAGGAAAGAGCAGCCCTTGAGGCTTAACAAATTTTCTCATCACTTATTTAAAGAAAGAGAGAAAGATATGTGATCCACATTGATTTTCAACTAGAATATTTATTTTCACTTTTAGAAGATAGTTGGTATAAAAGTAACAATAGGTTTTTATATGACTCAACACACATAATGCCTAGTCAAGCTCACTCATCAAAAGCCACAGCTTGAGAAAGGCTGACCCTGAGTTTTGTCAGGTTTGAAACAATGAGGATCTTGAAGTGCAATGTCTCACACTGTGATTGGACCACCTGGAGTGTAGTGTCGCCCTTTTGTGCCCCACTCCTTGTGTGAGCCCAGCTAACTCTGGAGGCTGCCCAGTGCTTGGAAGCTCCACCACAGTGGATTTATTCCTCTACACTCACTTCTGAACTATAAAATAGGTGAGTCAGAGTTGACTTCCTATCTGGTGCTGTCCTTAGGAAAATCAGACCCACAGTGCTTTGGGTCACCACGTGGGCTACCACAAAGCCTCACCTGCTGTCTCCACACTCAAACAAGTCTCTAATTGGTTCCTAGTGCTGCCTGGCCTTCTAACTGCTCTCTGAAAGCAGCAAAAACTGTGTACATTTTTGGAAAAAAATAGCAATAAAAGTATCAGTACTTCTCTGTAGCAAGTACTGTGTATATGTGCCTCAGGTGTGAAGCCAGCAAGATGGCAGACTAGGGAGCTCCACAAAAACGTTAATAAAATAGTTTTATATGAGCTCTGGAAACCACTCAACAGTTAGCAGCAACCTAGTGGATTTATATTGGCAGAAAAACTTCACAGCCAGGTGGGGTGTTTGGGGTGGTTTTGCTGATTCATATTTCCCTCCCTTCCCAAAGTGGCCTGCCTGGGTGGAGGTGGCCCAACTCCACTTCCCACAGAACCAAGTAGAGCATATTTTTCAGTGTTCACTTGGCTGCAACAGGCCATAGTTTCTGTCCAGCCTGGCCTGGGGCTCAAGCAGGACTTGGCCACAGACTGGGCCTCAGGTTGATAGAACTAGGAGATGGTAGCAGGTACCATGAGTGTAAGTCTCCAGGGGACCCAATCCTACAGGCACCTGGGTAGGAAACTATGGACAGAGGGACGTTGTAGAACCACCAAAGCCCTGAGAAGAGCCTGGACTAAAATTCTTTGGCAAATTAAGACATTTAAAGTCATGTGGTGTGCATTTTGGAGGAGGTATCTTAAAAAGTAAAATTCACAGAAGCCTACGCATAACATTTGCCAAGAAATGGTTCCAAAATATCAGGTCTCAGTGTGGCATGGTCCCAAGGCTGAGAGGGCCGATAATTAGTGAAGATTTTCTATGTCAACCTGTAAGACATTATACTACAGCAATACATGCATATTAACATTTATAGCAGTACAATTTGTAATGGTTAAATCCTGAAAGCAGTCTGCACATACATCAACAAACAATTAGAAAATATGTTATCAATATAAAATGGAATACTAGGGCTGGGGATTTAGCTCAAGTGGTACCACACCAACCTTTGATGCACAAGGGCCTGAGTTCGATCCCCAGTACCGCAAAAAAAAAAAAAAAAAAAAAAAAAAAAAAAAAAAAAAAAAAAAAAAAAAAAAAAAAAAAAAAAAAAAAAAAAAAAAAAAAAAAAAAAAAAAAAAAAAAAAAAAAAAAAAAAAAAAAAAAAAAAAAAAAAAGGGATACTAATTAGCTATAAAGAAGGACAAATTTGAGATATTTGTAAGAAAATGAATATAATTAGAAAATATAATGTTGAGTGAAATAAACCAGACACACAAACCTAAATACAGTATGGTCTCTCTCGTTTGAGTAAGGTAAAATACAAACAAAGAGAATAATAAAGGATGGGTAGAAAAGAGCAGGGTGACTGATGTGTTATAATAGGGAAGTGGACCAAGGAAGGAAGAAAAAGGGGCAGAGAGGAAAAGAAGAGAAAATAAGTGGAATAAAGATGTGCCATGTATAGGACACTAATAACACCAATGCATGTAAATATTATATGGCCTAACCGAGAGCTTAGATAAATATCAGCAAAAATGAAAATGAGAATAAGAGGGCCGGAGGATTACCTCAGCAGTTCCAGCGCCTGCCTCGCAAGCGCAAGGTCCTGAGTTCGATCCCCGGTAACCACATATAATGCTGGATGTGGAGACACACCCACCAACAATCAACACCGCATACCACAATGCCGGACGTGGTGGCTCACGCCTGTAATCCCAGCACTCGGGAGGCAGAGACAGGAGGATTGCTGAGTTCGCGGCGGCTTGCCTGGGCACCATAGTGAGCTCAGGGCCAGCCTGAACTACAAAGTGAGACCCTGTCTCAAAAAAAAAAAAAAAAAAAAAAAAAAAAAATGAGAATAAGAGAGGCAGGAAGGGAAAAAAGGAGAGGTAATAGGAAAAGGTTTTTTTCTTAAAGAAAGAAGTTGTATTATGCACATGTACCCACTCTCCAAGATGATTCTGAACACATATACAAATAAAAATTTTTTTAAAAGTTTACAAAACAAAAAGGAAAGATTGAGCTCCTGAAACTAGTCTAAAGAATGCTTTCTATCCCTAGTTTCCAAAAAGCAATCACAAGATACAAAAAAAAACATAGCAAAACAACAAAAAACCTTATTCAATCAAAAGAACAAAACAATTTCTAGAAACTATCCCTGAAGAATAACAGGCATTGCATTTAGTAGACAAAAAGTTAGTCTTCAATATGCTCAAATTGCCAAAGGAGAATATACACACAAAGAACTAAAGAAAATCAGGAAAATTATATGAACAAAATGAGAATACCAAGAAATAGAAAAGATATTTAAAAAAAAAAGTAAGTCTGGAGCTAAAAACACCAAGGTAAAGAAAAATTATCACAAAATTTCAATAGCAGATCCCAGGCAGAAAAAAATCAGTAAATATGAAGTTCTATTTTTCAAAAATATCAAGTCTGAAAATCAAAGAAAAAATATGAAGGAAGTTAACAGGTGTAAGAGACTCTGGTATCTTGTCAGGTAGGTAAGATATATGCAATGAAGATCATCTGAAGAAATGTTGCCTAAAACCTCTCCATTGTCAACAAAGACACATATACATATACAGATAAATAAATGTCTAAGTAAGATAAATCCAAAGAGACCTACACCAAGATAGAGTATTATCAAATTATAAAAAGTCTTTAGATAGGAGTAAGAAGTTTCACAATGCTCAAATTTCATAGTATGGTGAGCAATGATAACAACAGTAGACCATGATTTTTAAAACAAGAAGGAAGGAATTTAACATCTTCACCATAAAGAAATGACAAATGTAGAGAAGATATTTATGTTTAATTAGATTTAAGCATTCTATGATGCACACACACATATTAAAACCACCTACTACCCCACAATTATCATGTCTTGTCTATCAGTTAAGAAAATAAATTTAATATAAAAACTGTAGGAAATACAAAGAAATCTTGAATAGAATAAAAGTAACTTGTCATGTCCAAGAGCTCTAGGATGGAATGTAGGGGAATTTCTCAGCACAGATATCACAGGCCAGAGACAATGAGATGACATACTGAAAGTACTAAACTTTTTAACCTGAAATTCTATATCCAGCAAAATTGTCATTTACAGGGCTAGAGATTTAGCTCAGTGGTTCTGGTGCCTGCCTCGCAAGCACAAGGTCCTGAGTTCGATCCCTGTTAACCACATACAATGCTGGGCGTGGTGACTCACACCCACCAGCAATCAATACCGCATACCACAGTGCAGGATGTGATGGCTCACGCCGTAATCCCAGCACTTGGGAGGCAGAGGCAGGAGGACTGCTGAGTTCAAGGCTTGCCTGGGCTACATAGTGAGCTCAGGGCCAGCCTGGACTACAAAGCGAGACCCTGTCTCAAAAAAATATCATTTACAGATGAGAGGAAAATTAAGACATCCCAGATAAGCAAAAGGAGTAATTCATTACCACCAAATATGCTCTGAAGAAATGTTAACAAGCATCATTTCACATAAAACAAAGGGTACTGTAGGATAACTGAATTTTCTGAAATTATAAATGCTATGGGACAGGTAAATACATAGACAAAATTCTATATAGCATCATTGTAATTTTATTTTGCAACTTTTAATTCTTACATAATTTTTTTTTTTTTTTTTTACTTTTGAGACAGGGTCTCGCTTTGTAGTTCAGGCTGGCCCTGAGCTCACTATGGTGCCCAGGCAAGCCGCCGCGAACGCAGCAATCCTCCTGTCTCTGCCTCCCGAGTGCTGGGATTACAGGCGTGAGCCACCACGTCCGGCACTGTGGTATGCGGTGTTGATTGTTGGTGGGTGTGTCTCCACGCCCAGCATTATATGTGGTTACCGGGGATCGAACTCAGGACCTTGCACTTGCGAGGCAGGTGCCAGAACCACTGAGCTAACCCTCCGGTCCTCTTACATAAAATTTTAAAGGAAATAGCCTAATTATAAATATCTTAAATTAATGAGACATAATACATAAAGATGTAACTTGAAACATCAATAACATGAAGTAGGGTCTGAGAAGTTGTAAGGAAGTAGGGTTTCTGTGTATTATTTAAGTAATATGAATATCAACATAGATTGACAAATTTAGGATCTTAAATGTAATTCTCACAGAAACCATAAAGTATGCTTAATCAATAGATGACAGATCCATAGATAGTTAGATAGAGAGATGATAGAAGAGAGAGAGATGCATATACGTACACAGAGAGAGGGCACTCCTCAGGCAATAGGCTTGGAGGCTGAGAGGTGCCAGACAAGCACTCTCAGCTGGAGACCCTGATGCCATTCCTACCCCCACAGCATCGGAGTCAGAGTCAGAGGTATCACTCTCAGTCTGAGGCTGAAAACCTAAAAGGCCTGGGAGGGGCGCTAGGGTAAAGCCTGGGGTCTAAAGCTGTACGTGAGCTTAAACGCCTAAGTGTCTCATGTTCAAAGACAGGCAGAAGCAGAGAAATTCCTTTCTGTGCCTTCTTGTTGTATGTGGGAAGCAGCCAGCTAGAGGGAGGCTCCCTCACTGAGGAAGGAACTGCCCCACTAAGGGTCTTTCTTTATAGATCTACCCAGGAGTTATTCTCAACCAGTTCTCCAGGCACTCTTCAGTGCAGGTAGACTAATACCCAAGATTAACTACCACACTCCTCCATCAAAAGACATAGATTGGACAAGTGGATGAAAATACAAGGCTCAAGTACATGCTTCCAATGAGAGGCTCATTTTAGATTTAGGAACATGCCATAGGTTGAAAATGAAAGGATGGATAAAGCATAGTCCATACAAACAGTAACTAAGACAGAGCAGGTAGACATGAAAGAGCTGAAGAAAAATAGAAATCGCTGCAAAAATACTTGAGGTTTTAATACTGTAGTTTCAGTAATCACAGAACAATTAGACAGAAAATCAAACAAAGAAATGGATGAAGCGAAAAACTCCATGGATTAATTGGACCCAGCACAAAGATACAGAACCCTTCACAGGCAACCGTAGAATATTCATTTTTCTTATGTGTGTTTGAAGAATTCCCCATGATAAACCACTTATTAGGCCACAAAAACCAGCCAATAAATGTTTAAGACATTGATACCATAAAAAATTTTATTTATTATCACAAAGGGATGAAAGTAGAAGTCAATAGCAGATGGAAGATGTCAAAATTTAACAATATATTTTTAAACAACCAGAGAGTATATTACAAGGAAAATTATGAAATATTTAAGATAAACATGAAAACACAACTTACAGAATAAAGCAAACCCTGTAAATTTATAGCTGTAAAATCTTACATTTTAAAAAAAGAAAAGTTCTAAGCAACATAACCTTAGACACCAGGAAGTTATCGGAAAGAATAACATTTTTTAAAGATTAAGGAAAAAATAGGGCTGGAGGGTTAGATCAGTGGTTCCGGCGCCTGCCTCGCAAGCGCAAGGACCTGAGTTCGATCCCCGGAAACCACATAATGCTGGGCGTGGAGACTCACGCCCACCAGCAATCAACACCGCATACCACAGTGCCAGGCATAAAAAAAAAGATTAAGGAAAAAATAGTCTAACGAACTAATGAAGAAAACTATTGCTTCTTTCTAAATAGTGTTACAAAAATTTTTTAATATGACTCAAAAACAGAGAAGATAATGAAAATAAGAATAAAACATGGTACATTGCTACTGATTCTACAGAAATAAAAATATTATGAGAGAACTATGCACAACTGTATCTCAAGAAGGTAGACAACACAGTTTAAGAAGACAAATTCCTAGAAACATAAACCTATCAAAATTGAATTTTAAAGAAATAGGAAAATTGAATAGATGTGTGTACGCAGAAAGGAGATTGAATCAGCAAACAGAAACTCACAATCAAAAGCCCACAGCCAGATGGGTTCACAAGTGAATTCTACCAAACATTTAAAGAAGTAATATCAGTCCTAAACTCTCCCCAAAACACTGAAAAAGGGAGTGCTCCCTAGTATACTCTGTAAGGCCAGCAATACCTTGAAAGCACAATAAGGTAAAGATGAGATGTACTCATCAATATCCCTGCACATCCTGATCTCTTCTGAGAAAGAAAATACCAGCAAACAGATTCAATAGCATATCAGAGGATCATTTGCCAGGATCCTGTAATACTTACTCCTGGAATGTGAATAAATATACAAAGTTCAATCAGTGCAGCACCACAATTAATGGAATGAAAGGGGAAAATTTAGTCAGAAAAGCACTGACTAAAATTTATCACTCTTTCTTGATGAAAACACTCAACAAACCACATTACATTATCTGTAATGGCAGATAAATGGGATCAAAATTATCAGAGACAGGAGAGTTGCATAAAACAAAAAAGAGAGTGTATTTTTGAGCAATGACCAGCCCCAGGAAATAAGTCCTTACCAGCTAGCCCAGTTTTGCGGGAGTGTAAGGCAGTTCTATTGTTCAGAAAGGGCAGGATCACAGAGCTAGAGTACTTTGGCAATTTTCATTGGCTGCACATTTCACAGGTTCAGTTGCATTTCACAGGTTCAGTAAGTTCACTGATTAACTAGGTAGAGGTCAGTTACAATTAGCAGCAGAAGTTACACAAACTATTTTTAGGCTAAGACCAAGCTGACTCGCGACCTGTGGGGTCATTTAGGTTGTGGTTTTTACAAGAATGTAAATGCTAGGTAAGGTCCTAGGTCTTGAGGTTGAGACATCTAAACAGACCTTGAAGTTGATTCCAAGTCTCCTGAGAACAAGCTGACACCAAACAAAATGGGGAAGCCTTCACAAAATTCATGAACAGTGTATTATTGCCAGGTTGAGCTGGCACAGAGTTCGTGATATTTGAAGCCATCATGGAGTTCATGAGCAAACAGAAACTTTCCATTTTAAGTTATATTCAGCAGTTCCTTTTCCATCTCCACACAAGGAAACTACATGGACTTTATAACACTGTAACAAGAAGCTTAAACTACACTCATATCCTGTGATGGGGGTTATAAATGTCCCCTCTAAGATCCGAAGCATGACGAAGTGTCTATTTTCCCTTCTATCCAAAACAGTATAAGAAGTTCTACTGAGAACAATTAGAGTAAAGAAAGAAAAAGATATTCAAATTCTAGTGGAAGAAGTAAATTGTTTTCGGATGACATCATCTTATATCCCCAAAACCCAAAGGATCATACACTATTAAAATCAATAAATTACTTCAGCAAAGTTGTAGCCTACAAAAAAGACGTGAAAAAATTGATGGCATTTCTTTCTGTAAATTAGAAATAAACAATCCAAAAAGAAAATTAAGAAGACATTCCACTTGTAATATTATTAAAAAGAATTATAAAACCCTTAGGAATAAATTTACCCAAGGGTATAAAGGAGTTGCACATTGAAAAAACAACAGAATATCCTCTAAAGAAAGTAAAGATGACACAGATAGATAAGTAGCTCTCCCATATTCAAAGACCGAAAGATTTACAATGATGTCAGTACTACCAATGCAGCTGAGTCAATACAATCCCACTAAACTCACAAAGAAATTTTTGTAGAACAGAAGAATCTATTTCCATATAGCATGGAAACTCATAGTTCCCAATAACCAAACAATCTTTTAAAAAGACCAAAAGTGGAGACTTCACATTTCCTGATATTAAAACATATTACAAAGCTACAATGGTCAGAATGATATGAGGCAGGTATAATGAGTGACACAAAACAGAGTAGACCACCTAGAAATGAACCAACACAAGTGAAAGCATTTGAGTCATGCCAGGACCATTCGGTGGTTAAATGGTAGTCCTTTCGATAAGGATTTGAGGAAACTTTCTTACCACATGGAGAAAATCTAAAGTGACCCTTAGTATCTAACAGATACAAAAATTAACTCAAGAATTTTAGAAAAGAGAATAAAGTCTTCCTGTTGTGGGATTAAGCAGTGATTTCTGGGCCATGACACCAAAAATACATGCAATGAAAGCTAAGTTGGAGTTCATAGTAATTTTTAAAATTTCTGTGTATCAGAAGACACTCTCAGAAACAGTGTCACCGAAGACGTAAAGTAAGGAGATAAAGGAACATTTGGATTGAAGTCCAAGGTCTTTCTAACCAACCTATGAGAATACTCGAACGCTCAATACTAGGCCAAGCAGTTTGAGACAAGTCTTGCTAAATTGCCCAGCCTGGGTTTAAACTTCCAATCTTCCTGCCTCGGCCTCCCAGGGTGTTGGCATTATAAGCATGGGCTACCATTTGACTTTAACTCATTTTTGTACAACTATTAGAGGTATTTGTTCCCCCTCACTTCAGAGAAAAATATAAACAATGCACTCCACACCTGGGTATGGTGGTGTTTGTCTGCGCTCTGGGTGGCTGAGGCAGGAAAATACCAAGTACAAGTCTGTGTTGAGAAACTCAGTGAAACTCAAAATAAAGAAATAAAAAGCTGACATGTAGATCAAAGTGAGGCCCCAGGCAGGGTTCAATCCCTGTGCAGTGCTGAAGAACAGGGAGGAGAAACACAGGCTCAGCTAGTGCAGGACCAATGAGGCAGAGAATATCAGCATCGCACCCCACTCAGCCTACAGGGGTCAGAACCATCCACTGCTCTCAAGATTGTAGTAAAGACTCCATTGCAGTTTTGTTCTTTTTTAAACAAGTATTTATATTTAGATCAGTCTCAGAAGAAAGCGGGGAAAAGTCAGCCACTGCTACTTCCGTGTTTCCCTGTCCCGAAAGACTTCTCTCGGGAAAACTATTGCTTCTTGTGTCTGTCCTGCAGCAGAACATCTGTGCACTGAGTACTAACTAGTACTGTTTCCTGTGCACCTGCAGCCGAGACACCCAGCTGCTCTCACACGCCCTGATCTGGAAGGTTTCAGCCTCAGAGAGTTGATATGCTCCACCTTTGATCCCTTTCAAGTATAAAATATGATCGGACTCACAGTACAGACGGATGTTTTCACGGACTTGGTAGGCAGCCTCGCTTCACAAATCACTCTTTGTACACTTCATCCCTAGTGTGCACTTTTAGACCTCCACACACACACCACAAAACTCTCAACAAAGCAAATGAAAAGCCCAAGACTGGCATCCAGCAAGTCGAATAAGAAAATCGCATTTGTAGAGTTACTGTTATGTTTACTTTTGCAGCCCCGTATTGCACATCCACAACTGTCTGAAGAACGAGATGAATAGCACTTATAAAGAGTGGAGAGGAAATCCCACCAAAAAAGGGGAAAAAAAGAAAAAAAGGAAGCAAAGAAAAAGACTGAGAGGGGAGGAGTCATTTCTGACCACCTCTCCTCTGGTCTCAGATGCTGGAGATGGCATCTCCCGAGGTGAGGGGACATCAGAACCACAAGTGCCCTTTGTCCACAGCAGGGCTGGTGGACAAGCCAACGTCCAACTTCCCGACCATTTGCTGGGATGTCGCCTACCCACAACGTCCAACTTCATCAGCCAAAGTTCAGCATGGCCCCTCTTCCTCCAAGTGGAAAAAAGCACAAAAATCGTGCTGTGCAAAGTCTGGGAAGCCATGCCACACCGAAGAAGGCACTTTTTGTGACACAGAGAAGTGGCATGCAGGGACCCACGTGGGGTCTCTTCTGGACCACTTTCTTCCTCAGAGACCTTGGCAATGTGACTGGCAGTGCTGCTGCTTTCTCATCCCCAGCAGGAGTGAAAGCAACACCTCACACGTGGGTCCTGGCACATGACATGCATGGCCAGTGCCATCAATATGGGGACCAGTTGCAAATATCAGTGCTTGACTTGAAGTGAAATAAAATCCTTAAAACAGACTCAGGGGTTGTGCCTCATATTCCACAGAAGTCGAGGTGTAAACTCCCTGCAATCCTCTCTGCCCCCTGACCCAGGTCCCCTGGGAGACTCAGGGGCAATCAAGCCCTGGCCCAGTGAGGAGGAAAGGTCAAGGACGAGAAGGAAGGCTGGGACAGGGAGACTGCACAACCCTCACACCATCGCAGGGCAGCTCAGGGAACCCCTGGCCTTCCATGCCTTCTGGGATTCGTCTTCTGGGGGCCTCATGGGTGGAAGTGCAGATGAGAATATCAGAACCAGATGCGTATGTACACGGAAGTGAGGCTTTGGGGAAAAAGACTCCAAATGAAGGGGTTAGAATACAAACCCTGAACAGCCTGGATCCCTTTCAGCACCGTGGCCTAAGAGGTTTTGCATTCCACAGAGAGATCCAGGAGAAACACCAGAGACTTGACATGCACACAGAGAGCTTGCCAGCCAGCACTGTGTCCACTCGTGCCGTGGCCTTCCTCCCCTCTGCCAAGCATCTGCAGCCCAGACTTTTGAGCTAGAGTGAAAACGCAGGTAAGTGGTTCAATAGGTTCTTCAGCTCCGTCCTATTGGTATGGAGCCACCGGAGGAGGCAGACGAACAGGAAGCACTGTGGGCGGGGAGGTGCGGAAGGCAGAGTCACCACCCGGTGGGAGAGAAGAGGGCGTGACCCACCCTGAGAAGGCAGGGCCGCCCCACTGCCCCGGGTGGGCAGGCAGGAGCTGGCTGGGCTGTAAGTCCTATCCTAGGGAAGTGCACCACCCCTTCCACTGCACTGGAGGTTGCCAGTCCATACTCCTCCTCTCAGAAACACTTGTGTCTTAACGCCCACCTTGCTGCCAAAGCACCCAAATACCTGATGTGAATGTCTCTCCCGCTCACTGTTTCTCAGATCCACCCGCCCAGCCTCATCTGCTTTCTGACCACCGTGGTCACCTGTTTGCTTCCTTAGGCGACAGCTCTAGTTGTTCCACACAAAGCCTTCGGGAGCCTCTTGCTGGCTCTGGAAGGATCCACTGTGCTAACTTGGCATCACACTCCTCAGTCCAAACCCAACTGCTTTTTGAATCTTTACTTGTAAGAAACGGATGGCATACTGCGTAACAACATAGATATAGTGTGCAATGCTCAAATCAGGGCAGGTTAACACTTCCATCTCTTTAAACTTTTATAAAATGTTTATTCCTACAAGTTGCACATATTTGGAGAATACAGGGTGATATTTTAATACAAATATACAACATGTACCATTCAAGTTGAATTGGTATTATTGTTTCCACTTCTATCGGGACTTTACATTTGGAGGCTTGAAGCGTCTCAGGTCTAGTTGCCTTCTTACCCCTCCAGCCCCACACGGGTCCCCTCCAGCTGCACGCGCAGCGCACTATCACGGGAGGAACCTCTCGTTTTGGTGGGTCTCCACTGCACACGCCACTCCACTCTCCTTACTGCCTCCCACTTCTGCATCTTTCTGAAAACCCTGCTCAATTTTCAGGAGCCTTTCGAGCACAGCGTATCTGTGGAACTTTCCCTGAGTCATCTCTGTCCACAGTGACGTGTCCTGTCTCCCCGGAACTAAACCTTCCCTCTCCCCAACATTTAATCAGCACGGTGTTCTGGAGTCATTGTCTGGAGCCCATCGCACTGCACCCTGATTAACTAGACCTCTCTTGGGATCCAGAGACTACAGGAAAGACGACCTTCGATGGGTCATCCCTGCTCTAAGAACCTCCACTGAGCGAGGAAGGGGAAGTTCCCGATAAACAGGGTTTTTGAATCCCAGAAGCCAGGTTTTGGAATACAACTTGAAAGAAAACATGATTTCCTCACAAGAGAAAATGTTCTGCACAGCTTTAGGTCATCATTCCCTTGAGAACAAGCTTGGAGACTGAACTAATGAGTCTATTAGAATTAATTAGACTAATGTGAAGTTATGTGCTTAATTGAGGCAGTCTCATGGTGGAGAGGCTCCCCAGGGCTGCTGCCCCGAGTGTGGGAAAGCAGCTAACCTCCCCACCCCATGGAGGACACAGGCTCACACAGCTGCTCCTCCACCGCGCAGCAAATGTCACAGGCGAGAGGGAAGGTGAGCTGGCAGTGATTTCTCTGTCCCTCATCTCTGCAGCTCTGGCCAGCAGCAGGAGGGCTGCAACTCTGCCAGGCCTCTTGAAGAGGGCTTGCCCTTGAGCACATCTGACCGAGAGGACTGATCTTTCTATTCTACACTTTGTACTTTGGCAGAGTTTACCTACTGGCTGACTTTTAGAGAAAAAAAAATGAAAAGAGCAACTAACTGTGGAGGGGAAACAAGCATGGAAATGCTGCCCTTTATCCCTCGCTCAGGACAACCACACATTTGCATTCCCAGAGATGCCACAGAAGGCTTTTCATGGCTGGAGAGATCACACGGGGTCAAAGTCTGACTCTGAGAAGGCAGTTGGCAGAGTCTGTCCCTGAGCTGTCTATCAAATCGCCAGATCAACTACATCCCCACTCTGCAGAGGGCTCTCCGTTAGATGTCATGGTGCTCTGGAAGCTACACAGCAGAGTAAGACTTGGTCCCATCCTTGAAGACTTCCCTATCTGGCCAGCCATTGAGCCAGCGACAGTAAAGGCAGCTAGCAGTATGGGAGATGAGTAGTCCCAGGAACAAACAGTGAAGTCTGCACCTCAGCAGTTGGGAGAGATCACTGCGGGCTGAAATGACGGGGTAGGTCTTCCTAAGAGAAATCACATTCAAGTCAGAACTTGGAAGAAAGATTTCAGAGCAATGGCAGAATGGAGGGGAAAATCAACCAAAGGGGATACATAAAGCAGAGGGAGAAGTGCTATACACATCGATAGGGAATGGTCCCTAAGATCCTCTGTTAGATAAAAGGGCACACATAGACCTGGTGGGTCAACTACTGTCAACAGTAGTGTTTGTGCTTGCATCTTTCGGATCTTGAAATGTGATTCTGAAGAAAAAAAGTGGAGTTGGATGAGCAATATGATATGGAAGCACATTTCATAAACCCCTCGAGCTGGAAGAGAAGGATTTGCCACTAAAGCATAGATGAGCAGGTGTCCGTGAGGTCATAATCACCCTCAGAGGGCCCAAGGTAAAATATATGGAGACAGAAGGCGGATGGAGAGCATAGCAGCACTGCGTAGGCATGTGGCATAGGGGTCTGGCTGGGAGGACGGAAGTGAAAATGGAAATTTAAGCTCGTTTCTTTTGCCACTGCCATAAAGACAAACGAACCCTTTTAACACACTTTCTGAGATGAGGGTCTTTGAGCTGTTTTTCTTTTCTGCACACAACTCTTCCACTAATCTTCAAATCCTCTGCAAATGCCAGAAGCCAGGCCAAGCCTTGGCGGGTAAAACTCCGAATGGCACAATGTAGCCTTTTCAAGAGAAGCACTTTGCTGTGTGTTATCTTCTCATGATTATAATGAAGCGAGAGGTGAAGGGCCATGCGTCCTGGAGGAAGCAACATGGCTTACGTGGCCCAGATCAGGGCCAGGAGGGCTGTTACTCACAGAGCAGCACTTCAGAGTCACTGCCTCTGGGGCCGAGGTAAAGAAGAACCCCTCCTCTGAGGGCCAAATCGCTCGGACTTCCACAGTGACGTGATGTGACCCAGATAAGACCAGCCCCTCTCGGGCTGCATGCTATACAGCAGGGCACTGCTTTGGCAGTGCGGGGAGCACTCTGGACCACATCACCCTTTCTCAATAGGGCGTCTTGCTGAGTTTTAATGCTGAAACAGCCAGCAGGCCTCAGATAGTTCCCATGTCCAAAAATAGTCTGCAGCAATTAGGTTTTGTCTTTCTACTATAAGGATTCCTCTCTCTTCTCTCTAGTGGAAAGATGAATTCTCCAGAGTTTCTGGCAAATGAAAATCTATGATTGGCTGATAGACCTCTGAGCTGAATGTGCAGCAACTGGCAGTGCCCTCCCCTGAGTACAGGATGTGGAACCCATCTTGTTAAACAGGGCCTGCCCCAGGCTCTGTGGATACAGTCCCACCTCCACATCCCATGCATATCCCCCTACAGCTGACTCGGACAAAGAGCCCTTAACCACTGGTGGTACATCTTGGGACCTGGACTCTGCCCTCTCTGCATATCCTGGGAGCACTCAGGCTCGACTTCCAGTCACCTGGGAAAGATGAGTCTTACCTGGGCCACTACGGGTCTGGACTTTGACCCCTCACCCCAGAGCAGGAAAAAAGGCTGGAGAAGGCTGGGATGATAGCACAGAAACTCCGCCCAGCCTCAAATTTTAAATTAACACAGATACAGGGGACTAAGGATTAGGAGAGGGCCCCCACTGGAAAGAGAAAACATGTCTGTGTGGTAGCTAGATGTAAGCGCTCCCTAGCAGCAGCCAAGTCCAGTGGAAATGTTTGTTCAGTCTTCTTCTAAAGTTGTGATCTTAAATAATTTTGCTGACTTTAGAGTTGCCCACGGTTTCAAATAATTTTAACTCCTTCAGAAAGTTGTATTGTTGAGTCATGTACTTAAAGGGAGACAAGGAAGTGAGGGTTGGTCAGTGAACTGGTCCCGTCCTAGTTTGTCGTTAAGAAAAAATAGAGAACAGAGACTCAGGAGATTCAAAAGGAGAGGAGGGCAGTTTGGAGATGCAGAGGCCCACACAGTTTCCACAGCAGCTCTGGGTCTCATGCCTGTTTCTAAAAGGCTCATTTCAGGAAGGGCTGAGGTGCTGAGGGCTACACCAAGTCACTTCCCAATCTCTGGAGCTCATCCCGAAGCCAGGACACCCAAGCTGCACAGCTGATCAGGGAGGACAGGCTTCCCGAGAACTGTGTGTGGAAAAACTTAACAGAGGGAAACACAAGAGGTGCCGGGTTACAAAGCAAACCTCCACGACCCATCATGCAGCACTTAAGAGAACCGTGCTTTAATAAGGATATGATATTTGTGAGTGGAATGAATTACACTGGTTAAGAATGGGCTGAGTTAGCAGTGCTTACGGCAGAGCTTTCTCTGACTCACTAAGAATAAAAATAGTACATCTTTTGGGTACATGCCCCTTATGTGCACTTTTTCCATTCAGTTTCCTTATTCTACCTGTTCTTATTGACCTATTTTTGTTTAATAGGTAAATCAGCTTAGGCTTCCGTTATACTCTTTTTGTAAAAATTAATTTAATATTCTTTGGCAGCTCTTAATTTGCCAGTCCCTTTCTAACTCGGGGTGTCTGTCCCTGGTTCTATACTGATAGTGAGTCTGCTAGAAAGGAACAGCCCAGACAGCAAAGCGAACAACTTTTCAGTGTAGACTGAAACATCAATCATTTCTCTCCTGCTATCAGACCATCTTCTTCTGAAGTCGCCGTCTCCAATACTGTTCATGTGTGAATTCAGAAAGCTATTCCTAATCACCACCTGTTGACCAGCAACTGTTCTGGATAGGCATCATTATCCTCCAAGAAATTAGACCGATGTAAAGGAAAAGACAGAACAGGTTAGTCCACTGCTCTGTAGCAGCGTAAGGACAGGTGAAGGTAGAGAGTGCTGCAAACACCAGAAAAGAGCTGGCTCAAGGGCCAAAGTCATAACTGCTCCCAGAAAGATGGAGCCCTTATGAAGACAGGGGGAAGGGTGGAGTGGTAGTCATGGAGTGGCAACTCAAGAGGAGAGAAAGCGTGTGCACATATGGGGCATGAGAAGTCTGTGGGGAGAGAAGGACCAGGTCAGGAGGCAGATGAGAAAGGACGGCAGGAAGAGGACAGCATCCAGGTCACAAATGCTGGACACTGGGTGGACACTTTTTCCTGAAGTGACCATGTTCTTCCAAAGATGACCAGCAAGGCGGAGGCCACTCAGATTCTCATCCAGGCCATTCCTTCTAAAGGACGAGGGGCATGCTAACCAGTACTGTGCTGGTCTGGACAGAGCAGGGCTGGTGAGTGTTGCCCAGCACCAATATCCTCATAACAGTGCACACAAAGTAGCCTCCAATCATAAACAGCCCCATCACACAGCTAACACAATCACTTCAAAGCACATCACCATGAGCCCACCTATCCCCTCGCGACATGCTCCCTTTTTCCCTCCCATCCTCCTCAAAAGCCAAAACCCTGCACACAAGAAGAAGCTTCCTCTCTTGACCAAAAATCGGTGTGTTGATTCTTGCATCCTGGTTAACCCTCCCGCCAGCACAACCCCACTGAACTAAACAAAAAAGACAACAACTGGCACCTAAACATGGGGCACTGCTGCCGGGAATCCTCCCCCCCTCTCAGGTAAGTACTCAGTCCACTGCAGACTCTTTCGGTGCTGCTGGACCCCCATCCGTCTGATCCACCTTCTCTTTGGACCCTTCAGGACCCCCAGTCTCAGAGCCCCCAGCCGGTGACTGGCTCCCCTGGCTCCCATGTTTTACAGAGCCCTCCTACAGCCCTCCCCTGCTGTTCTGCTTCTTTTCCTCTACTTGTTTCTCTCGTTCAGTTCCCACCCTCCGCGACACTACCACATACCTCCGTGCTATCATCGCCTTTTCTTTCCTTCTCCTTTTCAATCTCTGTACTCTTGTCTGTCTACTCCCCTTAGGACCCTCTTATACCATGGGTAACATCTTGCATGGTGCTAAAACGTCTCAAAATGGCGCCGAGCCACCTCAACCACCCTCTCCTCACCCCTCAGCGTCTCCAGGCTTTTTCTCCTGATGCTCCACCCACATGTGCCGCCCCGCCCGAACTTCCTCAACTATCCCCTCCCCTTCTCTCTTCCTGCCCCATCCTGTGGATGACTCTATGAGCCTCCCCCCACCTTTGCGCCACTTGGAACACCAGCCTTGCACCACCCCATTAATAACCCTTTCCTCCCCCCACCTCGCTGTGTGAGGCCTTCCCTGTTTACACCTAACCTGGAAGGCAAGTATATTCAGCACCCTCTATCCTAAGGTGTGAAAAGACCTTCAGGCAGCAGTGCCAATCACAGCCCTCAAAGCCCCCTGGCTCTATAATTGCTCGATAATTTTGCACAGGGATCAACTGACCTAAAGACTGGCTAGACCTTGCATGCACTTGTTTGAAACCTGGAGATTTCTTGATCTTTAAGGCCACGTTCTTTGATGAGTGTGAACAGTGAGCTTGCATTAACATGGCCACACAGCACCCTGTTCCAATAACAGCAGATCAGCTCAAAGGTGTCAGCCCACATGTTCAAGTTATTCTTCAGGCTGCATTTAACCAACCCTATTTTGACAGGTTCATGATTGTGCCCTCTGAGCCTGGCAAAAAAATGCCCTTGCTCTGTGGCTTAGTCCCTCTGTCTAAACTTGTCCAAAAGACTAATGAAACCTTTTCTAACTTCAAGGGTCCCTCGGTTTCTGCCCTCCAAGCCCGGCCAGATCCCATGGCACAACTCCCGTTGGCCATCTACAGCCACCATCTCCTCCATCAGTCTGCCTGCAGCCTCTCACAGATGTTCCCATCTTTGTCCCCATCACAGCATAAACAGTTAGTCTGAGCTTGCCCCTCATGCAGCCCACTCCTATCTCTGGGGCCCTTCACAGCACAGGGTGTAAATCCCAGAGGGTTAAAGTCCGATTCCCTCTGACAGATGGATGTCACTCATGACCCCTCCCTTAAAAACCTTAAATATATTCATGTGACCACTGATACCTACTCGGGTTTCCTCTGTGCCTCCACACTCAGCAGTGAAAAAGCCGAACAAATTATCTCCCACCTTTTTCATTGCTTTTGTCAAAAGGGAATCCCTCACAAGATTAAAACCAACAATGGCCCAGCCTACACTTCCAAAACCTTAGCTCATTTCCTTGCTGACTTCAAAATACAACATTCAACAGGCATCCCCTATAACCCTCAGGGACAAGCGATTATAGAATGTATCAATTGTATTTTTAAAACTCTCCTCAAAAAACAATCCCTTCACCATGGCCCACTACCCCACAACAAACTTGCTTTGGCCTGTTTTATTCTCAACTTCCTCACTTTTGATAAAAATAGCTAAACAGGGGCCCATCACCACTGGAGCCCATTTTCCCCCTTAGCCTTCTGCCTTTGGTACAATGGAAAGATCCCCTAACCCATCAATGGAGAGACCCAGCACCTCTCCTTATGTTAAGATGAGGATATGCTTGTATCTTTCCTCAGGAAGAACCCCAGCCCCACTCGATCCTCTCAACATATGTCCGACCATATACTCCAGCCTGACCACTACCTAGCTCTGATCAAGCTCTCCGTGCCCCCTCCTCCACCACTCCCCCTGCTGCCCATCCTTGTTAACAACATCATTGCTGATGCAGCCAATAGACCCTAACAGACCAGCACCCCAGCCCAAAGGCCCCAAGGATCTCACCGGGACCTCAGAATTTCAGCCATCACTGCAATCATGCTCTCCCTTGTGGCTGCTGTCTCAGCAGCAGCCTCTACTTCCATACCTCCTTGCTGTAGATAATATTTGGCAAACAATGTGGGAAGGGGTTACCCAAGGTTAGAACAAATTGTCCACCTCATTACAAGGTCTGATATTAACCTCTCCTGACATGATAATCTTTGTTGGCACCATTTTAACAGTCCTGCTAATGCAACATATAAGGAGGGCCAAATGGAGAGATCATCAGAATCACAAAAATACCATACTATTGGCTGAGGCACTAGATGCTACTAGGAGACAAAATAATAACTCACAAGAGGTTCAAGTCTAGTTTAGACAAATTCATTGTGCATACATCTAATGGGCTGGCTAGCCAAAGATGGGTAAGATCCTCAGTGCTGGGGACAACTTAAGACAGGCACGGTGCCAAGATGATGCGTTACAGGGTGGCAAGCCAAAGAAGGGTAAGATCCTTAGTGCTAAGGACAACCTAAGACGGGCCCAGCACCATTCACCACTAACCTCTATGATAGGCTGGCTAGCCAATGACAGGTAAGATCCTCAATGCTAGGGACAACCTAAAACAGGCACAGCTTCTCACCTCCCTTGGGGAAAACGTTGCCCAGCACCAATATCCTACAGCTTCTCGCCTCCCTTATACATATATATATAAGTAGGGGGAAGCGTTGCCCAATACCAATATCCTCATAACAACACACACAAAGATAGTCTCCAATCATAAACAGCCCCATCACACAGCTAACCCAATCGCTTCAAACCACACCACCATGAGCCCACCTATCCCCTCGTGACATGCTCCCTTTTTCCCTCCCATTCTCTATAAAAGCAAAAACCCTACGCACAATAAAGAGAAGCTTCCTCCCTCAACCAAAAATTGGTGTGTTGATTCTTGCATCCCCACTCACCCTCCTGCCAGCATGACCCCACTGAACAACAAAACAAAGACCACAACAAAGACAACAGCTCAGGAATGAGACTGGGATGGAGGTGGGGCCCAGGGAAGAAGTGGATGAGGAAATCCAGAAGAATTCAGAGACTGACATGACAACGATTTGAGGCAGACTGAGGAGAAATGCTCCTCAGGTCAATTTTTAATTTTACCTTCACATTACCACTTCTAAGAACTACCAAGTTGGAAGATTTGATTTCTATCTTTTCAGCTCAGCTCTGCTTTGTGAGCAGTCATACGTGTTTACAACCATGAATTCCTTTCAGGACATCCAAGTGAGGAAAGCAGTAGACTGTACACAGCCCAGGATTCAGGACATGCTGGTTGCCCTCTGGGACTTGGCCCAAATCCCTTTCTTTCAGACTTACTGTCTGCACAGAGGACAAACTGCTGGGAGGCAGTTGGGAGAGACACAGGAGAGGAACGGAGGGGCTCTTAACTGCACCCATGCTGGTCTTTGGGTGTGCACAGTGAGCCCTACTTCCTCCAGAGATGAGGGCAAAGAAAGGACTAGGCGAGGTGCCTAACACACAGGCCATGGGAGGAAATCTCCTCCTGTCAGGGAACTGAGCAGGTGGCACCAGAACCCAGCCCAGCTGCCCACAGGGTTTCTCTGGCTCTCAGGGACCTGCCTCCTTCATTCCTCAGTCCCCAAACAAGCCATGATGAGCTGTG
The DNA here is from genome assembly GCA_004025085.1 of Thryonomys swinderianus. Classification (NCBI taxonomy): domain Eukaryota; kingdom Metazoa; phylum Chordata; class Mammalia; order Rodentia; family Thryonomyidae; genus Thryonomys; species Thryonomys swinderianus. Next base: position 150,137 of record PVIC010000024.1, read on the forward strand.
CTGGGAGACCCTCCTCTTACACTGCTACAGGAAGATTTTAACATTCTAGTCTGTAAAAATGAGGTCACCACTACACAACTCGAATCTTCAGAAGTGTCTTATTTGAGGATGTTGCTGCAGATTTGTTGTTTTCGCCACATAGCAGTCCATCCAAATGGGTACAAATAGTTCCAGCCATGTTGGATGCAAACGTATGGACTACAAATGGCTTTTCCTTGGATATCACATGACTTATCTCACTCTCTTGTCATCTTTTCCCTCCTCCAACCATCCTCCATCTTGGATTTCTTAAGAAATTTTTCATGTTTTCTTCTTCTTGCATTAAACGGCATAGGTAGAGAGACACCCATGATAGCCTGGCTGTGCTCAAGGACATTTTGAACAAGAAATGCCCAGCAAAGAGAGTCCTCTCTGTCCAGTTCAGGGACACAGAAGAGAAGAGAAGGCTGGCGGGAGGGTGCCATGGTGTTGATCTTATTTTCACAGAGGTGGGTTTGCAGAAGAAACCTCACTCCTTCCTACACCTAGCAGGTCTCACTCCTTTCTTAGGTTCAGAATATAACTGAAACATAGGAAAGCACATTGCCAGGACTCAGTCTTCACCTTTGATAACACAATTTATTCCAGCCCAGGCTTTTACAAGGAGCCCAGCATGGATGGTGGAATGTGCGGCGAAGTCAGCTTCAGTCCGGGGACAGGATAAGCCCAGTGTCCTGAGAGCCTTCCTACAGGATGGAAATGTCTTCAGCCATGGTCCTGAAACAAGAAGTCCTTGTGAGATGGAGGAGGGCAAAGGGCAGGATGACAATAGGATTCTCCAGGAATGACAGCAAGTGAAGAAGAAGCTATGTTCATTTTGAGAGCTCTTGGGGAGTTGAAAGAAGAAAGACAGTGCCTTCAAAATCTTCCAAGGTCACAAGCAAAACCATGACTGAGCCAGGGGTGTCCCTGTGTTCATGAGCTGGTACCACCCAAGCAACTGGGTAAAGTAAATAAGAAGGGAAGATAAATGGGCAAAGAGTGTTAGGGGAGGACCCCAGTGAAGTCATTCTCAACATGCAGGACCACCCTCCCAGGGATTTCTAGCTTCTCCCCTGCTGGGACAGCCCAGCATCTGGTTCTTTCCTGAATCTGTACTACTATAGAGCTCCCTTCATCAAATGGCCTGATTAGGCTCCATTCACTGTCAGGATCTTGGATCCTAAGGGGACAAGGCACAGGGACAGAGGGCTCTTAGCTGACCCAACTTTCCCAGTGGTTTGCAAATGAAGGTCAATTACCAATACAGCTGGTCTGTCCTGTAGGGCCAGGGACACTTACTTGGACCAACTTCTCTTCCTATCTGTTTTATTTGTTCTTCTCCCACTTTTAAACCTCCACTGCCTTCAGCACAAAAAGCACTCTCTGGCTTCCATCAGAGACAACCCTAACTCTGAGAGGAGTCCTTACTGGCTTTGGCTCCTTTGACTGGTTTTTGGAGTTTGTCTAAGAAACAGTGACTGAAAGTCCCACAAAGTCAACGTGGGCAGCAATGGCTTCAGGTCCCAGCCAGCACCAATCACCACCCAACAGAGCCCAGACACCTGTGGTTGGAACATGTGTATCACAGTCATCCAGAACTTCCAAAGAGCTTTGAATCTCGTCCAATTTCAAAAGTTTTTGTCAGGATTATCAGTGGAAGTTTGATGAAACATTTTTTAATTGATTTTAGAGTAGATGTAGATGAGATCTTACATACCCATGTGTAACATTTTTATTGAGTACAGTGTAATAGTTCAATAGTTGTATGTACTCAATGTGTAATGGTCAAATTTGGGTAATACGTGGATCTGTCACCTTATGTCCTTATTTCTTTGTGAAAAGAATGTTCAGATTCCTTTCCCCTAGCTCTCTGTCAGCCCTGGGTAGACAGGTGTGCTACAGAGCAGTGATGGGATTCCTCCCGTGCAGCTGTACCCCCGCACCTGCCAGCCTTCTCTTCCGCATCTTGCCTCCTCTTACCCTCCCAACCACTGAAAACTACTCTTCTACTCTATAATGAGAGGAATGCATTTAGCTTCAATGCATTCATGAGAACACATGGTATTTATTTTTCACGTAATATCCTCCTGGGTCACTATTCTGCCACTCTTCTTTACAGCTAAAGAGTATTTCCTTGCATACTGCAATTTATCTAGCCATTCATCTCACAGTGGGCATACAGAATTATTCCATATTTTGGCCATTCTCAATGATGCTGCAATAAGCAGAGAGGTGCAGAGATCACTATTTCTGAGCAGACTGATTTGTCATCCCGTGCACATGTGCCCACGAGGTGGCAGAAGGCTGTGTCATGGGGTAACTCAGTCCTGGTCTTCTGAGCAACATCCATACTGTCTTCCCTGATGGCTGTCCTAACATACCTTCCCGTTCATAGTGGGAATGAGTCAAGTTTCCTTGTCTCTGCCTCTTTACCAAACATATGCCATTTTTGGTCTTTGGAATAATAGCCATTCTCACCGGTGTGAAGTGACATCTTCATGTGATATTTATTTGTATTTTCTTGATGAATATGGGCATAAACAATTTCTCATTTTTCATAGCTTATTGGCTATGTGCATATCTTCTTTTGAGAACTGTGTAGGTAGGAGTTTTCCAACCCTGTCCTTACTGAGTGTATTACAAGAAAATCTAAGTTGTGACCTGGAAGGCCCAAACCACCTGTGTGGAGATGTAGGCCAGGCATTTCTTGGCTTAGAGAAGATCCTGAAAGAAAGGGAAGACTACAGACTTTGCTCATTCTAATGGGATAAGTCAGCAAAAGTATCTACAACTCACCCCTGTCTTACCAGGGGACTGAAAGAAAAACGGAAGTTGGGATCCTCAAGGATAGGTGACCAAAGAGGAATTTGTCTCTACAGCTGTTATGAACCCAATTAGATATATTTTGAGGAAATGGGTGTACGTATATTAGATTTTAATTAAGTAGTGTTAATTATAATCTATGAGATGTGCTTACTGCTTATCAGATAATTATGAGAAAGCCAATTTGGCTGCTGGGTTGTGACTAATTAAGTGGAATTAGTAATGATAATTATAGATTTCATTTTGGTTGCCTTTATTGGAAAAGGGGCAAATCCACTCAGGCAAGGGTGGGTCAGGATAGACAGGCAGAGTCCACAATTCACCTGGAAAGCAGCGTGGGCTAAGAAGTGGGAGGTATGAGCGCTGAGGGGCCACTCAGTGTGGCTGGCAGCAGCCTCTGCCCCATAAATAATGTTTAGCTGGCTGTCCCCCCACCCCTGGGGTCTGAGCAAGGTCTTATTTTGGAGAGAAAGATGCATAACTGACTGAGAGACCTCAGTGATCCAATGAGCCAATATCTTCAGGCCTGAATTTGGGAGAACAGAGAGCATCTGTCCCTCATTGGTTTTCGGTGCCTGGCAGAGAAGGAGCAGCCCAGAGAAACCTCTGTGTCCCAGCCCTGATGCCACCTGTATACTGAAGGGGATTCCTGTGTATTGTACAAGGGACGGACTTCCTTCATGTGATCTTCCTTCTCTATGATATGTAAGGCAAATGACAGACCCATAATTGGAGCAGTTTCTATTTCCTTCAAAAGGCCAAAGAAACTAACCTAAACTCTAGACAAACTAAAAAGTAATTTTTGTCCCATGTTTCCATTTGCTACGCTATTTTGACATTTCGATTACAAGCTTCCTCATTTAACATTCACTTCTGCCTGATCCTCAATACTAAAGTCTAGATTCCTTGAGAGCAGGTGCTGTGACCATTCTTCATTTTTGCACCCTGTCGTCTGCTGTCTAATGATCACTCTGGGGCTGTGGCACCGGAGACCTTAGAGCTGGAGTGTCACACCACCATAAGCGACCCCAGGCCATTACTTTATAGCATCATTATCTTGGCAAATCACTTAATCTACACCTCATATTGTTTGATGACTTTTTTTTTTTTTTGAGACAGGGTCTTGCTTTATAGTTCATGTTGGCCCTGAGCTCACTATTTAGCCCAGGCCAGCCTCAGACTCAGCAATCCTCCTGGCTCTGCCTCCTGAGTGCTGGGATTATAGGCATGAGCCACCATGCCCAGCTGTTTGATAACTTTTTAAAACAATCTGAGAAATAGAGAAAGTAACAGTGGTCGTGTAAGGATTAAAAAACTTTGGCACCATCCTTGGCCCATCGAAAGCTCTCTGCAGTCCATGGTTTCCAGCTGGTCCATGAGCTGCCTGTATCTAAACCACAGGGCAGGCAGCAGATGCTGGGTGCAGAGCCTTGTCCTGACCCCTTGCATCAGCAACTTGGACCATCACCCAGCCCTTGCTTCCAAGGTGACTCTTGTCCTCAGCAGCCATGTTCAGGGCCACTCTCAGCAATGTCAGCTCCACCATGACAACTAACATGCTACACCAAACAGGAGGAGCATTGATGGGGTTCCTTCCCTCTGCCCTGCCAGGATCAGAATTGTGACCAAAGCAGGTTAAAGAAGCAGTTGAACAGGGAGGGCCCAGCACATGCTTCACGGATGGATATCACTTCACAGCTGACTTAAGTTTTTAAATGCCGGTCCCATTCATCCCACTGAGACCCATCCAGGCTTCCATCCACAGGGCTGGCCGCAGTGACCCCCGGGCTCCAAATCCTGCTTTCCATCCTGCTTTTCCACCAGGACCTATCACGGCCAAATGAGGGGCGCTTGCTTTGGGTGATCTCTGAAGGACCCAGACCCACCTGCACATGCCCTGGGTCTTGGCCAGCTGCCCTACAGGGGACCAGGTCCAGCCCACCTCCCTGCCCCTTTTCATCCGATCACTTGGCCAATGACTCACATTTGCAGCCAGCTGAAGCCTGTTCACAAATGCTCTGAGCCATGCATGGGTAATATTTTGTCTCCTGTCCGCTCCCCAGAGTTGCTCATGTCCTTTGAGGCAGGTACTGTCCTCACTCTTTCTTTTACAGTAGAAACTGGTACATGGCTACCCTGACCTCCCTCCTGGAAGGGTAGAATGAGACCTAGCCCAGCCTTGACCCCACTGCACAGCAGCTGGCAGAACTGCTGCTTTCTGCATCAGCAAGACAGCACATGTGGTCCTTGCAGGTCCAAATGCATGGTCCACATCTACCTGGCTGCTGTGACTGGCCTACTCTGAGTGGCCCAATGCTCCCTGCCTGTCTACGCAGCCTGCCCCTGAGGTGACATAGGAAACACCACATTCACCTGTTCCTCCTCCTTCACCAAGATTTGACAGTGTCCATCAGGAACATCTCTTTGCCTCTCTTCCAGACTATAAAATCCCAACTGTTCTCTACCAGGCCTAGATTAAATCTCCTGTCTCCCAGGAGACTCTTACTAGCCACTTTTCTTCAAAACACTGCACTCCTTCCTCTGAATGTTTGTGCTTTATTTCATGCATGATTATGCATCAATTCCAGTATCCTCCACCTCCTACTTTCCTAAATTGGGAGGATCGTGCCATGTTTGTCTTTTGGAGCTCAATGGAATCTATCATAGAACTTTGCCTTTACTTTACAAAACGAATGAGACAATGGGATAATCTGAACCTTAATTACGTGCTTAGTCGGGAGGCAAAGGGCAAAAAGTTCCTGAGACCATTTCTGAAATAGCCACAAGAAGGCGAGAGCTTCAGCCCATACTGAGGGAGACCTGAGTCCGACCTGGCACTGCCATAGAGAATGACAGGAGGGCCTTACCCAGTGAAGAGCTTAGCAATGTTGAATGACTTCACTGGAAATAACTATGTATGAATGTGAGCTCATACCATTCTAAGCTGAGATTCTATCATGAAGCTGATTCAGTCAAGAAATATTCATTAGACAGCTTCTACTTACCCAAGGACACAAAGCAACCACTTCTCCAAATTGCTTTCCCACTCCGAAGATAGCATTGGAACTTGGTGCACCCTTAGAGGAGGGAAATTGAATCCCTTGTTTAAAAGACAGAGCAGTGAAGCCCAGAGGAGGAGAGTAACTGACCAACAGCCACACAGCACTCGGGGAGCATCTGCACACCAGTAAACACCAACTCTGTTTCACTGGACTTCAAACCTCTTCCCAGAATTAGAAAGTAAAAAAAACAAGCAAACAAACAATACATTCAAAGAAGGCACCCAGGCCATTGGCTAGGCTACCCTGTAGAAGTCCACAAAGGAAGAGCCACTGATAGGCACCTGAGTGTGCCAAAGCCCAGACCAGCAGAAAGCCAGGCTGTGAATAGCACAAGTGCTGTATCAGAGGTGCAGCTGAGCTAAGTCTTCAGAGATGGTTACAAGGTTAAGACGGGACACAGAAATACAGTACAGGTCAGTAGGGACAGGGAGGAGAACTTTGCCAGACACGGTGAGCTGGGTCTCAGGCATCCCAGGTCCGAGTGCAGGTGCCCATGGCGGCACAGGCCTAGTGAGCCACTCCTCAGGTCAGCAGTGGTGAAAACACAGAGTATGGAGCAAAGCCAGGGGTCATGAATCCACAGACTTATAACAGAAGCATCAGCAATGTCACAAGCATCCCTGGAGGGTCTGGGCAAGGTCAGAGCCTACAGGCTCCTGCTGGGGGCTGGGAGGGAGGCAGCGGAGATAACAGAGAAAGGAATGCTGGCAAGGGCTCTGAGAAGGCAGCCATGCACCCCTCTGAGGCTATGGACCTGCCGCCAAAGAAGAGGACGGGCACGGAGCACACAAGCAGCAGGAAACACAGGAAGCGACTCAGCACTTGTTACATTCATCTAATCTTCTTGCATTCATCTAATGGGGCTACAGTCGCCGAGCTATAAGAGCTGCTTAGAGGAAGCAGATTCTGATCACTTTCACTAAATCACATGATGTAAATAGCAAAATAAAATCCAACAGCATAAACAAGCACAGTTTATGTTCAGTATTAAGTTTCAACCTACTATCAGAGATGTCATTGTGTTAAAATATAAAGAGAAAAATTGTGTAATAAGATTATTAGATGCCAGAGAAACATTTGTTAAAATTAATAACTATCCCTATGGCAGAGAGAAAGCCAGAGATTGAGACTAAAAGACAGGAGAGAGGTAGATGAAAATGGAGAGAGAGAAGGAAGGAAAGAAGGGAAGAAAGGGAAGAAAAGAGGAAGAAGGGAGAAAGGGGGAGGAAAAGAAGGAAAGAAGAAGAGGAGGATTGATTTTAGACAAAGTAGGAAAAAGGAAACTTTCCAGGGCTCATAAAGTTTCATAGCAAAAGCTAACAAAACCTTATTAAATTTGAAACAAAAGTCAATTCCATAAATATACAATAAGCAAAGGCTATCCATTGCTTTTGTGGAGATTTAAATAAATAGTGAAAGAAGAAAAATAGATACATCTATTATTATCTAAAAACAATATAATTGTCCTAAAAATGCAAGCATCTCATCTAAAAATTATTAAAACTCGCTGAGTTCAATAAAGTAACTGTACATAAAAGAACTATACCAAAATCAATAGCTTTCCTTAGACCAGCCATAAGCCATTATAAAATGCAGTAATGAGGAAAATCTATTTGAAACATCAAAATTATAACACACTTAGGAATTAATTTAATGAGAAATGCATAAAACCTACATGAATAAAAGTAAAATATTTACAGGAAAAGTTTCCTTATAATAAAGCCTTGAATGAGGAACTCCTACTGAACTCATTCTTGCTGAAGAGCTGAGTGGACACATCTCTTCCGCCCTACTCCAGACCTCTGGAGGTCAATGTTCCCTCTGTACAGGTTCCTCTCTGTATGGGATCACTCCTCCCATCATAAAAACATGGTAATATCGGGCCAGAGGGTTAGCTCAGTGGTTCTGGCGCCTGCCTCGCAAGCACAAGGTCCTGAGTTCGATCCCCGGTAACCACATATAATGCTGGGCGTGGAGACATGCCCACCAACAATCAACACCGCATACTACAATGCCGGACGTGGTGGCTCATGCCTGTAATCCCAGCACTCAGGAGGCAGGGACAGGAGGATTGCTGAGCTCGCGGCGGCTTACCTGGGCACCATAGTGAGCTCAGGGCCAGCCTGAACTACAAAGCGAGACCCTGTCTCAAAAAGCAAAAAAAAAAAAAAAAAAACATGGTAATATCACCCATAAGCATAACAGAGGCTCCATTATTCTACCAAAATGCACCACAAAATGTCTCCAAAGAGTTGCTATACTTTGATTTCCATTTTTACTAGGTTCCACATACTCAGATCCACCTACTTGCTAAAAATTATGTCCAACCCACAATCAGTACTCACAGAACTGCCCCAGTCCTCCATGGACTTGCAGGGAGCAGGGAACTCTTCAGGAACTGGATGCACATTTCCAGCTAGAGTCAAAGCAAGAAGATGCTCGGCTTTCGAATTCCCCTCAGGGTGTAAGCAGCATCTTTGTCAGGGTCTGCCAAAGGCCACCTTTCTCCTGTGTGCTGGGAATCTCACTGCTTAATCTCACCGACCAAAGTGTAGCACTGTGCATGGTGCTGTCTAGAGTTGCTATGCGCAAGGAGGTTGTAGGGAACCTTAAGGAATGTGTGACTGAGTAGCTTCCTTCCTCGGGCCAAGGATTTAGCTAGTGGTCATCTCTTCTCCTGTTTTTCTCAACACATACAAATCTACTCTTTTTCAAAACTGAGGTGGAAAATTGTAAAGATCAGTCCCTTTACTCAAAACCCCAGAATGCCATCTGTTGCATTCCGAGTAATACTCAAACCTTGTGGCATGATCCCCTGACCTCACATTTTCTGACCTTTGTCTCTGTCTTTGTCTGCAGGGCTGGGGTGGGCTTCAACTTGCAACATACTGCCCACTGGCCTTTTCTCAGAGAAGCTGCCAATACAGGATGGTTGGACCAGCTGAGCCTTTGGTCTGGAAGCCTCCTCTCTCTGACTTGTCCTTAGCTGATACCCAAGATGCAGTCAGCTAACGTGTCACCTTCTCAGAGAGTTCCCTGAATGCATAGCCCCACAGACCACCTCCCAGCCATGCTCTGTCCCACCAACCTGTTTTTTTCTCTTCCCTGGGTTTTCACTCCTGGAAAGAGCCCCTGTGTTCCTTTCGTTTCTGTTTATGCTGAGTCCACCTCACTTTGTGAAAGCAGGAACTTGGTTATCCTTTCCCACCTCAGAGCCAGGCAGGCCCTGGAAGCAGACCTTTGTTGCCGGTTTTATAGAATTTCTCATTTTTTAAAATTATTTTACCTATTTTACTATTTTATATACATATATGTAGATTTCAATTTATTTTAAATTTGGCACATTAATCTTACATTTATGAGGTGCTATGTATGATCTATACAGAACTAGCTTTCTGTTGTTGGACATTATACCCAACACCAACAACTTAAAGGGGAGGATTTAACTAGCTCACGTTTTCGGTGTATGACGGACTGGTGACACAGCGAAACATCATGAGGAAGGACGTAGAGGAGTGAAGCTGCTCAGCTCCCTGAGCCATGGAAGCAGAGCGGGGAGGACAATGCCAGAGCGATGAGGCGGGGACCAGAGAGGTCCAAAGCCACACCTCCAAGACCCACCCAGACACCCAGGAGTATGCTCTACTGCTCTGCCAAGTGAGTCTTACCTGGGACATATCAGGATGAAGAACGCACGTGTGTACTCCAACTAATATTCAAATCAGGGTGCCAGCTCCAGGTCTTAAGTACTTGTTGGCTGAATCTGTGGTCTTACTGGAGAGCCTCAGTATTGTAGAGCTACTAAATGTGTGGGTAGTGTATATAAAGTTAAAATAATAAGGTAATCAGTCAAGAGAGGTGGTATCCACCTATAATCTCTTTGGGAGGCTGACGTAGGAGGGTTATAAACTCAAATTCAGGCTAGGCACCCTAGTAGTTGAGACTCTGTCTTAAATTTTAGAAAAGGTAAAAATGGTTAGGAATGTAGTATAGTGCAAATACTTTGAATTTGACCCTAAGTACTAGAAAGGAAAAGGAAAGGCAAAAAAGAAAATCCCAACCAGAGTCAAAGGTAATGTTGGTGGCTGGCTAATCAGTATTTGCCTGGAGGAGCATGTATGACATAATCCAGGCTACAGTTATTGTAAGAATTATGGTACAGCTTCAGTCATAGGCAATTGAATCCATGGAACCAAAACACAACTCTAAAGGCAGACACATGTACATCTAGGAATGTACCAGATGGCAGGCCTGCTATTCCATCTTAGTGGAGATTTAGGGACCTCATCGCACATGCATCAGTAGCTTAAAACCAGTCATGGATGAAGGCATCCTACCCTGGTATCAGCAGATTCTGAACATCAGGGCCTGTTTTTCTCCTTCGGAAAGCTTGTCATTACCAGCACACCACTGTGCCAAGGACGCATGCAAGACATAAGTTCTGAGGGCAAGAGGAGAGGGGAAGCACTAAGGTCCCTGGCTCTCAGCAGGCACCTGCTCTTCAGAGGTTCTCATCTGATGTGACACATCACTGGAGAAAATTCTGCAAAAGACCTGCTGTTTCACAGTTACTATTTTACGCCTGTTGTGAATCCTTTGTGTGTGTGCACCAACAGCCTGGAACCTTTTCTACTCCTTACTTGTCACCTCTTGCATCTCATATTCTAAAAGATAGATGTGAAGGGAGGAGTCAGTGAGCAGGGCTGAGGCACAGGATGGCAGGAGGCTCAGGAAAGCAGATGGAGGCTCAGGCACCCATCAGCTGGGAGTCCCAGAACACATGGCGGAGTTCCTGGACATGCTACTCCTGGGCCAGCCTGTTAGACAGAACACAGACCACAGGTACATTCTCTTTCTATTGTTAGAAAAATACCTGACACCCACCAATTAGAGGAGGGGCTCAATTTGGCTCGTGTTTACAGGGGTTTCAGTCCATGTGACCTGACCCCAAAGCACAAACATGGTGGAAGGTCATGGACAAGGAAGGGTGTTCACCTCTGGAGCAGCTGGGGACAAGCAGATGCTCTTTGGGGTCTCACATCCTGGTGATCAACAGCCTCCAGCCAGCCCCACCACCAAACAGCACATTCAGCCACAGTATGGGCTTTTCTATAGATGAGCCCATGGGTTAAGATAGTGCTGTGATCCAATCACCTTCCAAAAGCCCTTGCAGGCACGAGACATTGGTGGCATTTCAGCACTAAACCACATTGTGTCACTCTGCTAAGGAAATGCAGCAGTAGTATCCCATGTCCACTGTCACCCATCTCCTCCAAAAAAACCCAATACCTGGAAAGCATCTCTTCCTTGTTTCTCTCTACCTGCATCCTCCTCTCCAATACACCACACATGCCACTGCATGCAGCTTCGTGCCATTTCCCAGCTGTCTTCCTGGCTTACTCTCTCATCCCTGCAAACCTTTGTTAATGTCTTTGTTACACTGGACACCTGTGGACTGCGTTTTCTTCACAGTTCGCGCCTCCTTACACCACACTGTAGAACTTATTGATTTCCATTGTCCGTCTTGTCTCACTACCATGGGAACCCCAGGAAAGCAGGAGTCTCCATCTGCTGTGTATGCGGCTGTGTCCCCAGTGCCCAGTGCAGTACCTGGCAGGGCAGGTAGCAGGTGAGCTGCTGAATGAAGGACTGAGCAAACGAATGGTTGGCTGGCTGTGTGAAACCCTATAGGGAGCCAGACAAAGGCCGTGGCGTTTGGTGAGGGCTGGGCAGTGAGCAGTGCTGGGGATGGTGACCACAGGGAGGTGGAGCTCAGGATGCAGGGAATGCGTGCGGGGGGGGGGGGGCAGTCAGTGCTCTGTTCACAGGCTGGGCTCATCAGCGTCACTGAGGCACCCGTGCTAAGCACCAGACGCACCACTGCTGCATGGGAAGCCAGGGGACAGAAACACTTCACTGACTGTCTGCCTTGGGACGGGCTCTGGGAACGACCAGGCTGGGAAAATATCTGCTCTATGGTATAATCAGGTCTTCCTGCTGTGTCTCTAGACCCCTAACCTGAGGAATCCTCTCTTGCTACTTTAGAGAGGACATTGGGGCAGACTGGAAAAGAGTATTGAGGGGGAAAGGACCCAGACAGGGAGTGGGGAAACCAGACCCAGGGAAACTGAGTCAGGTGAGACAGGCTGCGGTGGCACAATGATCTCCACAGTGTCCTCCAGGCCCCTTGTGCGGCCGCACCTGCACTTTGCCCTGGTGCCATGGAGAAGGAGCTGCCTGCAGGGCACCAGGCTCAGGCAAAACACACACACAGAAGCACATGCACAGAAGTCCGAGGGACCTTTCACATCTGTGACTTCTGCATCCTCAAATCCAACAAATCCCGCAATGGAATCACTCAGAAAGATATCGCATCTGTGCTAAATGCATACAGACTCATGTTTCCTTGTCATTATCCCCTGAATAATACAGTACATGAGCTACTTACAGAACATTTACATTGTATTAAGTGGTACCAGTAATCCAGATTTAAAATACACAAAGGATGTATGAAAGTTATACCATTTTATAGAAGGGACTCAAGACACTGCAGGTTTTGTTATTTTCAGGGATCTTTGGAACCAGTCATTTTGTGGATACTGAGGGAAAACTGAATACAGAAAAGGGAAAAGAGAGGGAGGAAGAAAAAAGCACTAAGTATTTACTACTCAATCCTTAAATCACAGATATGTCAGACGAGAGAAAGGATCAAGAACAAATCAGAAATATATTCCACAGAACTACTCTATGTCTCAGCGCAATGCTTTTCTGTCCTGGGCTGTCACAGCCAGCAGCCTGATGAGCCCTCAGAGTGGCAGGGTGGCAGGAGAAGGGATGCGGTAAACACCCCGGAATCACACACAAGAGCCTCCTCTCGGGTAGAACTCAGGCTTCTGCACATGAGGATCTCCCTGGTGCTCTGTCCCGCTAGGCAAAAACCTGGCCTGGCCCTGTTTGCAGAATGAGTGGACATGGTGGGGGGGAGGGGCACAGAGAGTCCAGCAGAGCAGAAACCAGCTGTGGGCTGGTCTGGTGTCTGCACAGTGGGGCCACTTCCAGCCCTTCAGGTCCTCTACAACAGGATTTGTCTCACCTCCCAGGCTGAGTGCCACAGGCTGCTTTTGTGTGGGTGCTTTTTTGCTTTTTTTCCATTTTCTCGTAGTACTTAGTCCCCTAGGAGACAAACTCTTATTCCAAATCAGCTTTTCACTGCTTTTCTCCCCTTGATAACAGGGGGTACATAAAAGCAAAAGGAGGAACAAACCGAACATCATGAAGATTTTTTTTTTTTTTTGCTTTTTGAGACAGGGTCTCACTTTGTAGTTCAGGCTGACCCTGGGCTCACTATGGTGCCCAGGCAAGCCGCCGCGAACTCAGCAATCCTCCTGTCTCTGCCTCCCGAGTGCTGGGATGACAGGCGTGAGCCATCACGGTATGCGGGGTTGATTGTTGGTGGGCGTGTCTCCACGCCCAGCATTATATGTGGTTACTGGGGATCGAACTCAGGACCTTGAGCTTGCAAGGCAGGCGCCGGAACCACTGAGCTAACCCTCCGGCCCCATCATGAAGATTTGAAGCTAAACTCATTGTTAAAAAGCTGTTCAGGAGATTTCCCCCCCCCCCTTCAAATGACAAACGAAGACCTGACCACTTGGATGGAGAGATACCTCATTAGACACTAAAAACCATCCCAGGGTGTGAAAGAACTAAGTTGAAGACAACAATACCAAACTACCGAAAGGCAGAGTGGAAAGCAATCCTGATGTAAGTATCAAAGAAAGAGAAGGGCTATGCAGGGAATCACTGCTGAAAAAGTCCACACTCAAAAACTCTGGAATGAATATTAAGGAGACAGTGTGTAAGCACGCAGTGCCGGATGGAACCTCGAGAGTCATGTCTTGACTGCAAGGTCTGTTAGATGGCAGAGTAGTCTATTAGATCAAAAACAGACTCCTGGGCCGGAGGGTTAGCTCAGTGGTTCTGGCGCCTGCCTCGCAAGCACAAGGTCCTGAGTTCGATCCCCGGTAACCACATACAATGCTGGGCGTGGAGACTCACACCCACCAGCAATCAATACCACATACACAGTGCTGGGCGTGGTGGCTCAAACCTGTAATCCCAGCACTCAGGAGGCAGAGACAGGAGGATTGCTGAGTTTCAGGCTTGCCTGGGCTCCATAGTGAGTTCAGGACCAGCCTGAACTCAAAGCGAGACCCTGTCTCAAAAAAAAAAACAGACTCCTCCTCCTCCTCGGAGACATGTGATTTACCCCCATGGGAGCCTTTTAAAACAGAATCAGAAAGCGCACCAGAGAATGGGCCACAGAAGAGCCATGTCCCCATATTCACAGCAGAGCCCTCTAGCTCAGTGTCTGAGAAGCAACTGATAGCTCCTCTTTCCTCAGGTGCCCGGCCCAGCACCCGGTGTGAGTAATGACAAGTGTGGTCCTTCTTCCCAAAGATAGGGCCTCAACCCTGGTCTGGAATCCTGAAACCTGCATCTTTCCAGAGAAGATCGAAGGACTCCAGAGGGCAGGCACCTGAGTGGTCAGGGAGGCTTGTTCTGGGCCTGACCTCATTCATACACGGGAAAAGAAATAGTAGAAGTAATCAGGACGTGGTTATAAATTAAACAGCTTCAAAATGACATCATTTTGGATCTTCACCTCTACCATTGATATTCATGTATAACTTATTTTACAAAAATAAATTAGACTACAAGTCATGTTTTAAAATCTATAAATTATTTCAAAACAATATATAATTTCCTCTCGGTAACCATCCCATTGCACAGATGTAGCGGGATCTATTTAACTGCTTCCTTTTTGTTACATATTTCCCTGTCCCAATTTCTAGAAGAAGAAAAAAAAAAAAAAAACCTTTTTGGTGAACATCGTTACAGTCATCTTAATTATCCCATAAGATGAAATGATAAAAATCAACTTTCTATGTCAATTATGCGGCACAGGATTCCAAAGCATTTTGATTTTGTTGTTCCAATGCTGTTTGGCTGGCAGTGACACCTGCCACAGTATGGAGGAGGGCTCTGGTGTGTTTTCCTGCAGGCAGCAGTGCTCTGACCCCTCTGGCTTTGAGTGTATGCAAAGGACACCTGACCACTACTGGCTACTGAGTGTTGGAAGCAAAGCGAGAGGGAGGCTCCTTTAAACAAGCAATCTGAGCTATTTCCCCAAAGAGAAGGAACTGAATATGAGCTGCAAGCTGTCTTAGAAGGAAGAGACTATCTGCTTAAAACAGCCAGGACCTTTAGCTCAAATCCATTAATCCTCTTTATTAAACCTGGGTCACCTCTGAGTCTTGGCAAATTAACCGGCACCTCCCTACTGCAAGAACATCAAGAGGCAGTGCTCTATACAGCGCCTGTAATTTCCGAGGACCAGGGCTTAGGGGTCAGAAGGTTTCCCAGGCTTCGTCCACGGCTTTTATCAATTTAAAAGAGAACATCGGTGACACTCATATAAATTACGGGCCAGGCTGTGCCAGGGCCAGGGCAAGACAGGAGACAATGCCCAGCAGGCCACAGATGGCACTGTCACTCATAGGCACCCTTCATCCTGTGCCCTCTGAGTAGGAACAGGAGCTCCACAGGTTTCTCCTGGGTTCACCTTTCCGGGCATTCTTCTGCTTTACCCCCTCCCAAAGCCTGCAAGGAAGAACAGGAATTCCCCCCTTGCTGCATCCAGACAGACAAAAAATAGAGTCTCAGTTGCTAATGCTTGAAGTGGGGAGCCAGCAGCAAAGAGAAGTGAAAAGGAGACAAAGAGATGGAGGCAGCGGAAAGCCAACAGAGGCATCAGAACTCAAGAGAAGAGAATCAGAACCAGAGCAACACCAGAAAGACTGGCATGAAAACCAAAGCCCTCCCTTCACTGTCCAGCCACTTGGGCCCAAGACCACCTGACTCTGAAAACAGTGAGTCTGAATCCTTCTTCCAACCCTTGCCATGGACCTGCTCAGGACCAGGAGCCTCATGAACCAGCGTCCCGCAGAGCCATGCATCTAGCTTTACCTTCCACTGCAGAAGAGACAGGAAAACAGCTGAGGGCCCAAGGGAGAGGGGCCAAATTCGGCGAGAGCTGAGCCCACAGTAGAGGGGAGGGTAGCATGGCTGTGGAGAAAAAGGAACTGTTCTCCACTGTCAGCGGGAATATAGAATGGTACAACAATTATGGAGATCAGTGTGGAGATTCCTCAAAAAACTAGGATTAGAGATTCCGCTTGACCCTGTTATTCCCCTCCTGGGGATATACACAAAAGAATTACAAGATTCAAATCCATATCACAGCGACATATATGCACCCATATTTACAGCAGGTCAGTTTGTGATAGCTAAATCTTAGAAACAACCCAAATGCCCATCAACTTTAGACTGGATAAAGATGTGAGTTCTTTTTAATAAAATGGAGTATTATTTTGCCATAAAGCATGATGAGATTGAGTCATTTATACTCAAATAGATGTACCTTCAGGATATACTCATAAGTGAAATAAATAAGTCACAGATGTATAAATATCATATATTTTCTCTGATATGAGAAACTAAAGTTAGAAATGTGTTCTAGAATGCATGGTTGATATTGTGAAATAGTAAATATTCAAAGGGTAATGGGGTTTAGGGGAAAATAATGCAAGAAAAATAATGATGGCAAAAACAGGAAACAATGTGTATATAGGGTAGGAGAGAGGTAGGGTGGGGAGGGGAAGGGGAAAAATAAGGATTAAGTTGTGTCATCTACTAGTACAAATTCTCAATGTGGAGTTTAATTGTGATGTGTATATATAATGTACCAATAAAATGTACCAATAAAAAAAAAGTGAAGGGTGAGAAAAGCCTCCATAAAGGTGAACGGCATGTTTAGGACAGGAAACAGTAGCCTGATGGGAGTTTCCTGCTATGGAGTTTCTACCAGCGCTTTAAATAGGAAGGAAAAGCAGTGCTGGCTTTGCTTAATATTTTTTATATCTAAATCTTATACCTACCATTAATCCATTCCCAACCAGAATGCAGAGGTGGGTGCATATCCTAATGGTCCTCTGCCTTTGCTCACCTTGCAGGGGAACTGGAGCACTCACCCCTTTGGCCACAGTGGGTGGGAACCCATGGCTCTGACCTCAGTTCCACCCCAAGAGGAACCCACACTTTGCAATACTAAAGCTCTTTGTGAATCACACCCAAAGCTCACCTCTATCTGGAGGCAAACTCAATGAGGGATTTGAGGAAGAACAGGTAGCACAGTCTGGAAGAAAGGCCACATTCTGAGAAGAGGAGAGCTGTCTGGTGTTGGTTGAGTAGGCTCTTCTTTTTTTTAGTTTTGTTTGTTTTGTTTTGTTTTTTTAAGTTTTTTGAGACAGGGTCTTGCTTTGCAGTTCAGGCTGGCCCTGAACTCACTATGTAGCTTAGGCTAGCCTTGAATTCATACCAATCCTTCTCCCTTTCCCTACAAGTGCTGAGATTACAGGCGTGAGCCACTACACCTAGAATTATGGCATGTGGTACCGGGAATTGAACTCAGGACCTTGCACTTGCCAGGCAGACGCCAGAACCACTGGGCTAAATCCCCTGCCTTTCTTTTCTTACATTAATTGAAAAACCCTCCTGGAGATCAAAAATAAATAATCAACAACACCAGCAGAAAATACTTTTTTAAAACTGAAGGATTGATTCAGTTCCTAACATAGAAAGAGAAGCAATAAAACCCACTGTTTCATCTCAGCTTTAGCACACAGCATCTAAGTGCATGTATCCAGAGTGGGGCCCAGGCCAGTGGGAGGCATCTGCACTGAGTGAGAATCTCCAACAGATTAGCGGCTGTCACCAGGAGACCCTGGCTTCTGTCAGTTCACTCTCAGCTTTTATGCTACTAAATGCAGAGGTGTTTGCATAATTAATCGCTCCAGTGTCTTTCATTTTTGGCATGGCATGTATGCTGTGGGTTTCCAGGGCTAGCCAGAGGTGGGGGGAGGGTGAGCCAGGAGCCTCATTCTCTTCCCACCACCTTCCCTGCAGGGCTCCCATTAAGGGATTGGGGACCCAAGCAAGGTGCCCACCAGCCAGCTCCGAATGGGGCTCTTGCTCTGGGTTGATGGCTCCCTAGAGAAGGGAAGTCCTCCTGCATCTTGGCAATTTCTACTTCCTTAATTCAATTCTGCTCTTCCTGACCCCAGCAGGCTGGAGTTCCAGAGTTACTTTCAACAGATAGCACCAATTACCAAGGTGTGAAAATAGAAGCCTTCAAATCTGAGAACAAACTCAGAGAGGGGGATTTAACTGAGCTGAGAAAGATGCCTGGAAGGCAGAAAGGAGATAGCTGAGCAAGGCAAGGGAACAACTTCTGGAAATCAGGAGGACCGAGAAGGACCGGTGCTCAGCCAGGGTGCCCAGAACGAACAGGTGACCTGAGGGGCCTCAGGACATGGATGCAGGAGTCAGAAGCACTGGGAGCCAGGGAGTCTGAGCAGAGTAGGAGAATCAGATGCCTCAAAGAGCTCCAGCAGGAGGCCAAGGGCCACTCTGCTGGACAGACAGCAATACAGAGCCCTGGACCTGCCCTCCACTGCAGGCCGTGCCCAGAGCCTCGCCCACAGTGAGGGACCCAGCCAAAGCCAGCAGCCTGACTCTCTCATGCCATCTGATTCACAGGATTGCTGATCTACCTTGGAGGGGGTCTCAGACCCTCACTTAGATCTTCTCAGGGAGCCACTCCAAGCACAGGACCAGCGTAGAATCAAAACACAAAAAGTCACTCAGTCACATGTTCAAAATTGGTTAATCAAAGCCCTGTGTAGACACTGATGGTCAAAGCCAACTAATCACATATCCTTTTTTACACTGGTCTATTATCTCAAAGGGAGGAAATTGGAAACAAAGCCTTTGTAGATAAAGAGAGGAGAGAGGTTAAAGGGGGAGAAAACGTGGGGGACAAAAGCAAGATATATTGGCACAGGTACAAATTCTCTACGATTAATGGTATCATTATTATATCTAAAATTTACCAATAAAATAAAAAGTAAAAAAAAAGATAATAACAAAAACAAAAAATATTTAAATGAAGTGCCCAGCAAATATTCAAATAGTATTTTAAGATGTTCATACTTCCTAAAAGTTATCTTTGCTATACAAAAAAAAAGGAACTCTTCTCAAGGAATTGACTCTGGGTTAGAAATGTACTTTGTCCCCTACACCCCAAGTAGCTTGGTAGGGAACTATTTGGGAAGGTTACTCTGTACTTCCCTCCCCTGGAAGGTACAGCGATAGTGCGGACTAAGGAAGCACAGCACAGCTGCGTGCCATCTCAGCTGTGGAGAGCTAAGCTCCTTCCAGAGCATGATGTTACCTCACCATGCCTACATCATCCCCCTGCCAGGCCTCTGAGGCCACAGGCCGCCAAAGAGCAAATCCCCTTCCTCACCCTGGGGTTCTTCCCCTCCTCACTCCAACCTGGTACGGTTCCTACCCAGCCCACGCTGCAGCCCTTCCAGCCTTCCATCCCTGCAGTGCATCTTCCCCATGGCCACAACTGCCTTTCCAGGCCATATTTCTGCCATGTCTTCCCAACCCAACTTCTCCACTTGCGATCCATTCCTCCCAAAGTCCTCCAGTGCCAACAGATTCATCTGGCCACAGAAGAAAACCGTGCTTTGGCAGAAGCGTGGCATAAAAGGAAGAGCACACAGGAAGCTTGCTCTCTAGATATGCCAGAGACAGGTCTGAACTCTTTTCTTTCACCTCTCTCTAAATCTGTTTCCTTGTCTGCAGAATGGAAGCAATTCTGTTGGATAGGACACCTTTAACATCACTGGTCCTCCCAAACCCACCCTGTAAAAGAAACAGAAAGGAACTCAGCAGCTGCCAGCTATGCCAGCCAGGCAAGGGCTCCCTGCTTTTCCAGCATGCACACTCCCCTTCCAAATGCAGTGGCAAGGTCACTGGACAGCAGGAACCACTCCTGTTCCTACGGCCCTGAGACCAAGAGCTTGCCTGTGTGGGCTGGATTAAGGACGTGTGAGTAAGGCCTTCGGATGTGGAAGTGTAGAGGAAAACAGAAACACTGATCCAAGTTGATCATACCTCACTAAGATGCTTGAGACAAGAATTGTTTTGGATTTTAGGTTTTTCCAATCAGAGTTTTTGTATACAAATAATGGAAGGTCTTAGGGTGGTGACGAGAGTCTAAAAACAAAATCCATGTGTGTTTCAAATACATCTTGTACACAAAGCCTGAAGGCAATTTTACAACGTTAAAAATAATTTGGGGGCATGAAATAAAATTGTGTACACTGAACTATCAGGATGCACAGGTGTCATTATCTCAGCCACCCACAGAGACGGTCCGTGATTGTAGGTTGGTTGGGGGGGCCACTTCCTTTATTTATTTGTTTGAAGCAGGGTCTCTCACTAGGTTGCTAAGTTGCCCAGGCTTGGCTTCCATTTGTGACACCCCTGCCTCAGCTTCCCATAGTCCTTGGGTTATAGGCATGAGCCACCACACCGGGGTCCAACAGCGCTTGGTGGACATTCCCATCATTTTCTACTTGTGGCATCATGTCTACCCTCAGAACGCTTCTGAATCTGGAGCATTTCCGATTTGGGGATTAAGAGTGCTCAGCCTGTGATTTCTCCCCACTATGGCTCAGTCTAATGAGAACCATCTTCACGGTTGTTTTCTAATGAGAATCGCCTTCCCTTCTTAGGGAAGAAACTAAGAACTTTGAGCCAGATCTTTGATGTCAAGCCCATTGTCCTCAGGGTCTTCATTGCTGGACTATTTGTCCCACAGTCCGTGGTTTACATCCATGACCACTGTGGCAGGACTTGAGCCATTTCTGTCAGGGGACAAAGGCTTAGAGTTTCTCTCAGGGAGACCAAGTGTCCTGAGGCGGAGTTGCAGTTTTTCATTGTAAATCACAGCATTTCCAGACAACCTGGCATGAGTTGCATACTAGTCTGGATTTAATTTTTGTTAGCATTGATGAGACTGAAATGACCCACTTTGAAAAGACAAAGCCAGATGTGAAGACTGAGAATGCAAAGAATCTGGGTATTCTGAGCTCTCTGACATTTCCTCCTTTCCTTTTTACAGCACTATGAGTTGCAGAGAAAAGATTTGCCCATCAGTCATCTGCAGTGACAAAGGTGAGTTAGAAACTCAGCTCTATGGGATCCCTAAGTCGGTGTTCTTCCCTGGCCCCATGAACCCTGGGAGGACGGTTACTATCTTCCGGCTCCAGAAACCAGCATCTGAATACAGTAAGAGCTGCTATGGAGAAGTTCCTGGAACAGCAGGGTCAGGAGGTTTAAACTCAGCGGGTCAATGCCTCCTCCCTGCTCCTCCACACTGTGGCCACAGCTCTTCCAGACACTGTTGTAAATCCTCTCAGTCTGTAAACACTCAAATATAGTCCCGCACTGCTTAGCAGCTTTTGACACTAATTGCTCTACAGAGTGTGTGCAACTGGCAACACCTTATTAAAAGTGAAATATATTATACTGTCCACTTATTGCTGCTTTATAGAGATAAAGTATTCTTACTACACAGAAAAGCTGGCAAAGAAATTGACAAAGTGGTTTCTAAATAGAAACTTACATGAGGCCATTCTGGGACATAGGATTCACCTGGGTTATGCTGGGAGTTTCTTTGTTCAACCTAAAGACTTCGCTGCCCCAAGAATCTCTCCCTATTGCCGTGCTGACTTCCCACTCAAAGATTAGCCTCTGAAAAGCGAGGCTAAGCGCTGAAGAGAAGACAAATGTGGCTGCTCTCCAAGCTGAGAAAGTGGCACTGGCCCCATCTGCAGAGACCATCCACCTCCACGGCTCAGCAGAGAAGAGAGTGGTTAGGGGCAGCAGTGGGCTGGGCAAGTGGTGGGAGGAGGAAGAACCGTGGATTAAGGAAGGGAGCTCCAGGTTCAGCAAACCTAGAGCTGTGCAGGCTTTTTGAGGAAAACCCACCACCATGTCCCAAACCCCCACGTAAAGCAGAGCTAAAGCCAGCAGTACCCTTGGGGGCCTGCTGAACAGCACATCCCCAGGTAATGAATTTTTCATTTTTTGATGGTATACAAGTGATATACATTGAGAAGAAACTGGAAAATTTTTATTTTCCCCCAGATAGCTATGTACAGCATGATACTTTCATGAAGTGGGTGGTGAGAGTGAGCCGGGGTCCCAGCCTGCTGGCCCTCAGGAGAGGAGAGGGTACTGATGCCCTACAGGGGTTGCTGGTTACTGTGCTCCAGTAGGTGAGGTGCACGGGGTGTATTTCCACTAACAGTGGATTTGTAGGGATGCAACCCGACTATAAGGCAATGCACACGTGTATACTGACATCCTGAGAGAACTACTCACAGCCCGACACTGCAGATCCAAGCACAGGATGTCTGTGGTACAGCACAAGCACAGGTCCATGCTGGCACAAACAGGATTAAGCTCTTCAATCCCAACCCCCACAACACTGTTGCTAAATAATCCCAACTCTAAGATTATCTGGCAACTCATGACATATGAGCCAGGACAGTTCAATACGTTTTTAGGAGTTACAGAATGAAAAAGATGATGAGATATAGACTATATAAGGCCCCCAAAGCTTAAAATATTTTCCTTCTAGTCCTTCACACACACGCGCGCGCGTGCGCAAACACACACACAATTGCCAATTGTATTACATTAGAAAGAACTGGAAAGCCAAGAGAAGGCTGCAGGCAGGCACAAAGGAAAACTCCTACTAGAAGGACAGGGATTAATGCAGAAATGCCATCTGGAAATGAGGCTCTGCCTCCAGCATAACAAATGTAGCTGAGTGCTGCGATCTGAGTAATTGTTAACTGCACTTCCTGAAAAGAGTGGACCTGCTGGAGCCCGGCCCTTTGTCTTGGCTATGTTTTGCAGCTGATCTCTACCCAGGCCAGCGTTAGGAAGTGGTCAGACAGGATGAGGTGGCCCCAGGAGCTAGAAGATAACAAGGGAGGTGGAATGATGGAGAGGGGAACCTATTGTCCCTGCCACGTTTTGTGTTTCCGAGATACCAAATTGCCTGATCACTTTGACATTTCCGAGACCAAATTAAAATGCGCCACCATGGAGACAAAATGTCATTAGCCTCATTATAAGTGATTGTGTTAAAATAAATACAAAAATAAAGTGGGAATTAGTCCAAACCATTAAAATACAGAAGCAAAAATGGCCAACAGGGATCTTACATGTGACAGACAAAGAAAGGTTGAGACACTCCCTAAGGAGACAGGAAAGACAGATGTAACAGCCACAGCCGTGTAACACAGGCCTCGGTGCCATGGCAGAGCGCAGGCGCTTCAATAAGCACAGGGCTTTCCATCGCCCTGCATCCAGTGATGCTAAGGATCACACACAGCCTTCCTAATCCCCTGAAATCCTTCTCTGGAACATAGGAGCATGGCATCATCTTTCCCACAGATCTCTTAGGACTTCTAAAGGGAAGTGGGAAGAAGCAATGCATAGTCACCTGATATGGCTCACATTTGGGAGCAGAGCCCTGGGGAAGGAACATGAAGCCTCCTTGGCAGGGACAGATGTGTCCCACATGCTCAGCTCTTGGTTTGCTCCAGATGATAGGCCTGGCTGTAGGATGGACTCTTCCACAGGGAAAGAGTCCAAGTGGGGGACGCAGGAAGCAGCATTCTGAGAAGAGCACAGTGTGATTTGAGCCTGGCACTCACTCTGGGAATCACCTACAATCAGCTGGGCTCATCTGCCTCACCTTTCAACCTGCTTATTCCATGTTTCTTCTGTCCATCTACCCCCTCACTGTTTCTTTAACCCACATTCTTCTCTCATGGACACTGCACATTGTTCACCTCCTAAGTTTCACATCCCCACCACTGGGTGCCACCTCAATCTTACTGACTATGCTACTCACTTTTCCATTGCAAGGACAGAATACTCAACACCTGCAGTATAAAGGAGGGGAGGTTTATTTTGGCTCATGGTTTTCAGAGGATTCATTCCATGGTTAGTTGGTCCTATGGCAGAAGCAGCATGGCAGAAGAAAGCTATTCACCATGGCAGCCAGGAAGCAGAGGGGGGAAGCCAGGGATGAGCACACCCTTCAAGGGCACCCTGACAATGTCCCAACTCCAATAGGGCCCTACATCAAAACAGCACAGCCTATGAATTCTGTCTTCATCCACCAATGAACACAGTTCCCCTATGACCCAGTCAACACCGAAAAGCCATAGCTATGACCCTGCGAGATTTTAGATGGAAGCCATGACATGGGCCTTAATAAATAAGCAGTGATATAAGCTAATACATCCAAGAAAGAAAAGAACAAAATTATTCTCTTGACTCCTCAGAAAAAGAACATTACTTCCAGTTATCACCACTCTGTTGCCCACCCACTTCCACGAAAGCATCTCCTCCTGGAGAAATGCCTGAATACGTTTGACTCCTACTGCAGCTTCCTCCTCCACATTCTCAGCAGACACTACTTAGCCACGATGGGCTCCCTTCCAGATTGTCCAGAGACCACTATCTACTGAGTGGAAGTTGGCACCATTTTCTTCCCCTTGAGATGAAGGATGTGAGTCTCACCATGTGCGAAAAACTGCACATCTCATTAATAAATAAATATGATCCCACCCAACTGAAAGCACAATGATAGGACAATATTTCATGTTACCATATTTTATTCTGTTTTCTAAGTTCTTTCTCCATCAGTAGCACTTCAGACCCACACACTTTTCTGGTGTCATAAAGGCAGACATTATCATTGCTGTCTAATGTCTGAATAAACAGAGGCCCTTAGAGAGTGTCTTATCTCAGGTCCCACATTCAAAGCAAAGAAGAATTAAAAGCCACAGATCTTAATTCCGAGTCCAGTCCAAGTTTTTTAATTGCTTTGTCGGAGTTGTAAGGAGAACAAAGCACTTCATCAGCACTGTGAGAGGGTTGTCAAATGCCTGCGAGTAACTTCTCACCCAGGATGAGCCTGCAAAATGCTCAGTAGTTCTGAGCAAAGGGCTCGGAGGGCTTTGCCAGCACAAGCTCACTATCCCCAGGAGGTCCCAGCAGTCTGCGGTGGAGGACAGTCTTTCTAGCCTTGCATCTCATTCTTCTCCTACTCCGTCATCAGGATCCCTCAGGATCCCTCAGGAAACTTGCAGATAAATTAGCAACTGTAGTTAGCATCTCAAAGGAGCCGGACATGGTGGCGGTGGGAAGAGGAGGACAGGGAAGAGAACATCGGGCAGCAGAGAAAAGCATGAGGTGGGGCTCATAACTCCTGAAGAAATCAGACCCACGTCACTTCAGGAAACAGCTAGCAGCACTGCTCTAGCCATAGAAGCAGAAAATCACTATCCTGAAATCCCCAACAGAATGATGTTTTGTTTAACTTCAAATGATACTCCCCAAGTGCTGTTCTGGGGTCGGGGCAAGAGTACAACCTTCCTATGTAACCGCCCCACAAATGACTCTGTGAGGCTCAGCCATTCCTCCTTTGCCTGGACTGCATCACATGTCTCTGTTCAAACCTGTAACTCTGGAAGTTTGTCCCCTTGGTCTATTTTTCCAAATCTAGCAACCATCTGACTCCTCTGATATATTATTTGGTTCCTGCCTATGAATTTTCCTGCACTTCTTCCTTCACTGTGTTAGTCAGCTTTTTGTTACTGTCACAAAATATATGAGATAATAAACTTATCAAGATAGGAAGTATGTATTTTTGGCTCACAGTGTTGTTTGTTTCAGTTCATGTTGTGTTTAATTGCTTCTGTGCTTGGAGCAAGAAACTACAGTATATCATGGTGGGAGTATAGGGTGAAACTGTGCTTCTTATAGCCAGGATGCTGAACATAAGGAATAGGGAGGAGTGGGACCCCATAATTCCCTTCAAGGCCATGTTCCCAATAAGCAAAGAGTCTGCCATTAGGGCCCACCTCTTCTAAGTCCCACTTTTCAATAGTGTCTCAAGCTAGACAATAGTGTCTCTAAGCAAGGATGCTTGGAGGACATTTAAAATCCAAAACATAGTAGCCTTGACTACTAATATTAAAAGAGTGCTTATTTTTCCCTTTGCTCCAGTAGGTAGGAATCTACACTTTCTCTGAACTCCACTAGTCCATCCAGAGGGCTGAGGATCTACCAACACTCTGAGTTGACATAAGGCTTGGTCAAAAGGACCCTATGAAAGTCCCCAGCCTCCAGATGAGAAGACACATCAACAGAGGTGAAAAATATTGCCATCTTACTCCACAGGGGCAGGAGCAGGGGGACCTTGTGTTAAATAGGGCCAGACACCAGGCCTCAAGGTGGTGGGCTGGCTGCAGTCAGTCTCCATGTCCTGAGTGCTCATTAGAATGACAAAACATCAGCACTGGCAAACACTCTAGGGAATTACAGCCTAATTCTGCAGAGAAAGAACTTTGGGGCTAGGAAAAGTCCAAGGACCAGCCCAAAGCACAGAGCTCAGGGTGCTGGTTGTTAGGTTCCTATCATGCCCACAGGTCCTTACGCTTGTCCTTGCACAGTCTGCTCTCTGGTTACAGAGACATCAAGGGAAAGAACTGTAGGAGTGATCATCACAGGGGAAAAAAATTGAAATTAGACATAATCCCAGGCCCACAACACCTACTTAGGAAGTTTTCCCAACCCTGGATAATGTGATCACCAGGTAAACTTTCTAAACCTAAAAAATTATGAGAACAGGTGGAAGGGCAGGTTTAAAAGTCCCTCAGGTGGTCCAGTGTGCAGCTAAGTTGAGAATCACAGCACTGAAAGGTCAAAGAGAAAGCTTATTTGATAAAGTGACCAGAGATGACTGATTGGAACAGAATGTGCATGAGCCAGGTTTGGCGGAGAAATCAGAGAGAAAAAGAGGCCTGAGATGCATCCCAAAACTCCTCATTTCTAAGCTGAAGGCCCAGTAGTAAGGTAAAGATGAGCCATTAGATGCTGTTATCTTCTTTCTGTGAACCTTCTTTCCACTATACTCATAATGATGGTCATTTCTGTTCCATGTTTCCCATGAGCAGGTGAGGAGGTGCTAAGAGCGGGGCCCCACGCCCTTGGGGAGGGGGACTACGTGCTCAGTACTCATACCCTTGGCTGCCCTGCCTTTAGGCTGCAAGACCAGCCTACCTCCAGTCATCTGGAGGTTTCCAGGGGTGGCACAGGTAATGTTGTCCCAGGCTTATAAGGGTGCCCCCATCCTAATCATGTGGAGGAGTGGGAAAGTGGAACTCACCTTAAAAGGGTCTTTCAAATGCCATGTTTCCCCTGGCTTTTCACCACAGATCCCATCTGCCTGTATCAGCAGCCTCACCTCTTCCAGCTGGATGCCGCTGGGCACACACTCAAGAGCTAGGAAAGAGCTGAAGACTACTTGAGCCCCACCACCCCACCCCATCTGGAGGAGGGAATGGAGAGAGGAAGCGATGCTTCCCTGCTTTCCTCCTGGCTTTCCCAAGGCCCTTTCTGCAATTTGGCAATGAAGACAATGCTATTCAATATTTACACCAAGATTATCTTGAAAATCCTCTAATGCTCCCTATGACTTCTCTCAATTAACCTTCTCCCATAGGTCTCAGCAAGGAGCTCCAGTCTCATTCCAGACAAAAACACTAAGTCCCAGATAAGCTTCCCAAGTTTCTGATGGCGAGTCTGCAGCAGAGTGGCTACTCCCTCTCTAGCTAACCTGCTTACGTAAGACATCTCTAACTATGGACAACCCAACAATGGATTCTGTGATTGCCAAGAAAGCTTTTAAAAGCACCAATATCTGACATTCTGCCTGACAAATGAGGGGTGCAGGTGTCAGTGCAGTTGTAAAGCTCTCCCTGGTGGACCTTATCCCAGAGAGTACTTACTGAGCACATCACTTCCTGGATGCCCCTTGTGAAGGCCCCTAGAATACACCTCTTACTCACACTCCCCGCCTTCCTCAGACACAGTGCGCAGCCCTCAGGGGTGCTCTGACTACAGGAAAGGCAGGGAAGTGCTGAGATGGTTAACATCCCACAGCCGTGAACATCAGGAGCGCATCTGTGCAGCCTCTCGCCTGCTCTGGGCTGGTCACCAGAAAGCTGCATCAGTCTGCTCCCAGGCCCACAGGAAAGCTTTGTTCGTGCAGTGGTTCCGCTTGTGCCATTCAGGCTGCAAAGAGGGGCTACCCAGCCTGCAGAATGTCCTTACTTTGACATATCTACAGCAAACTTTCCAACCGTGAGGAGATGGCCTTGAGGAAAGTGCCCTGGATTGGGAAGAGCTAGTTGTTTCTGCACCTAGACTCCCACGAGTTGTAGCACAAACCTAATCAGATCAGTTCATCTTATGACATGTGTCTTTTACTTAAGAGATCTTCAGGTCCCTTAGAATGCCACTCATGTGTGGCACAGGGTTACCTCCCCCTGTCCAGCACTTCTCTTCATACCCTAGAATTAAATACTAAAGAGATTCTCTTGCATGGGACCTGTTCTCTCATGGCACCATCTCGGTTTCTTTAGTTGCATAAAGCAGTGATCTGCCTGACATCCTATCAGGAGCCTGGCCTAACCTAAGGCCTGTCTGTCACTCTGCCTGTCTGGACTGGTGCTGAACTCACTTACCAGCTACCCACATAGTATCATAGATGAGCTATTCCCTTTTCTGTGCAGTCATCTCCCTGACCACTGAACCTCCCCCGAGCTCAGCTCTCCTCTTTTTCTGCATTCCTTACCCTTGAAGATTCATGCAGCCATGTGGCTTTGAATATCTTCTATATGCCAACAACTCCATATGTAGATCTGTGCCTCAGACATTTCATATGCACACACACTCATTCTCATTACATCTCCAACTGCCTACTCACCATTGCCAATAGATATATCAAGTTCAAAATGTCCAAAATAGACTTCCCATCCCTACTCCCAACTCTGTTCTACCTATAGATTCGCATAGCAGTTGACATCAACTTCATCCTTCCAATTGTTCAGATTAAAAATTCCGGAGTCCTCTCTGAATCCATTTTCTCTCATCCTTTATTCAGCCACCCTGGTGGCTGTGCCTTTAGCCTATATCCATGACCCTCCAGTATCATTTCCTCTGTATCACCCTGAATCAAGCCACCACCTTCTTTTGTTTGCAGTAAAAGGAGAGCTTCCAGCTGATCTCTCTGCATCTACCTTTCAGCAGCCAGAATGTCCTTTTCAACAAAGGGAGACAATATTTCTGCTCTCCAACATCTGTAAGAGCTCCTCTTCAAACTTAGAGCAAAAGTCAACTCTTCACCAAGGCTGTGCTGGTCAGCTTTCTCATACTGTAAAAAATACCCAGTGTTGCCGGGCGTGGTGGCTCACGCCTGTAATCCCAGCACTCGGGAGGCAGAGACAGGAGGATTGCTGAGTTCCAGGCTTGCCTGGGCTACATAGTGAGCTCAGAGCCAGCCTGAACTACAAAGTGAGACACTGTCTCAAAAAAACAAAACAAACAAAAAAATACCCACTGCAATCCATTTATACAGGGAGAGTTTATTTTGCTGGTAGTTTGTGGGGGGTGGGGGGGATGGTGCAGCCCATGATAAGTAGGTCCCCTTGCTTTGGGCTTGGGGCAGCTCAGCACATCACACCGGGGTGCATGGTAGAGGGAGACTCTTTTTCTCATAATGGGAAACAAGGAAAAGAGAACTGGCTTCCACAGTGCCCCACAAGGGCATGTCCCCAGGCACCTGAAACCTTCCATATTCCGCACTCTCACAACTCTTCACGCTAGGGATAAAGCCTTCTACACTGGACCTTTGGGGAGATTTGTTCAGGTATAGTTCAGTTAGTGGAAACCCCATTGGTTCTTTTTTTTAATTGTTCCAGATAAATATCTTCATTGATCTGTATTAAAATTAAATTCTCAAATTATAAAGCCAATCTTTCTCAGAACATTAGTTTTTATAAGTCAACATAATTTTTATCAGTTAACATTTAATATTTAGTAAGTACTTTTTTTGTTTTGTTTTGTTTTTGTTTTTTGAGACAGGGTCTCGCTTTGTAGTTCAGGCTGGCCCTGAGCTCACTATGTAGCCCAGGCAAGCCGCCGCGAACTCAGCTATCCTCCTGTCTCTGCCTCCCAAGTGCCGGGATTACAGGCGTGAGCCACCAAGCCTGGCTAATAAGTACTTTTAAAAATATATCTAAGGTCAAGTCACATCAGTTTTAAAGGTTTTTTTCATTTTTTTATTGGTACATTTTATTGGTGCATTATATATACACATCACAATACTCATAGGTGAAATAAATAGGTCATAGATGTGTAAGTATTGTGTATTTTCTCTGATATGAGAAATTGCAGTTATAAATGTGTTCTAGAATGCATGACTGATACTGTGAAAGTGTAAATATTCAAAGGGTAATGGGGTTTAGGGGTAAATAAGAAAGGGAAAAATTGATGGTAAAAAAAGGAAACAATGCTTGTGTATATAGGGACAGAAGGAGGTAGGGTGGGTAGGGGAGGGGGAAAAAGAGAATTAAGTTGTATCATATACCGGTATGAATTCTCAATGTGGAATGTAATTGTGATGTGTATATATAATGTACTCCACTGGTCCTGTATACACATCTCCTTCCCTTCCCCATTGTTTACTATGCTTGAGATGCACTCGGCTCTACTGTTCCTTGACTAAACCAGTACATTCTGCACCAGCTAATCCTTCTGCCTAAAATGTTTTCCCAGATCCCTACCCTCAAGAAAGACCTGGGTGGGGTGGAGATTTAGCTCAGTGGTTCTGGCACCTGCTTAGCAAGCACAAGGTTCCTGGTTCAATCCCATTAACCACATACAACAATACTAGGGATGGTGGCTCACGTCCACCAGCAATCAGTACCACACACCACAATGCCAGGTGTGGTACCTCATGCCTATAGTCCCAGCACTCGGGAGGCAGAGGCAGGAGGACCACTATGAGTTCAAGGCTTGCCTCAGCTACATAATGAGCTCAGGGCCAGCCTGAACTACAAAGCAAGACCCTGTCTCAAAAAAAAAAAAAATAAATACCTG
Source organism: Thryonomys swinderianus (assembly GCA_004025085.1). Taxonomy (NCBI): domain Eukaryota; kingdom Metazoa; phylum Chordata; class Mammalia; order Rodentia; family Thryonomyidae; genus Thryonomys; species Thryonomys swinderianus. The sequence continues at coordinate 181,057 of PVIC010000024.1, forward strand.
GGTAAAATCACCACACTCTTCCTCGGTACTCACCAACTCTTTAAACCAACATACAGTTTTCCCAGTTAACCACATGACTTCTAATGTCCTAATACTATAAAGTTAGCCTATGTGTATTGTTTCTTAAATGACTGTCTCCACTAGTAAACAAGCCTCCTAAGGACAACAACCTCAGTTTGTTGTATTCACTAATAATTCTTGGAATAGTGAGTGGCCCAGCTGCTTACCACATACATGCAGAATGAATACAATTAGAGGTAATGGCTGCATCTGAAAGGTTAGGAGAAAAAGCCATTTATTCTTCTTACTTTCAACCAGTCACTCAACATAACACTTCTTATGCCAGACAGGTGAGGCTTTCTCCACACACACACCATACTGCCAGTAACAACAGCTGAATATCTTAGGATTCATTTCATGTTCCATCCTATCTACCTGTAGACAGTGCCACAGCTTAGTGTCCATGACTGTGCCCCACTTCAGGTGCTGATCACGAGCCCCAGATATTCCCAGAACCCACTCTATGACTTTAAGTAATTGTCACAGTGCCATATAGACCTCAAAGCACATCTCAGTTTATGCTTATGCATTTGTTTTAGTGGATAAAGCCAAGCATAGAGACACGTACCCATGTGGGAGAGATGTATAGGGAAAGGGACATGGGAAGGGATACAGAGCTCCCATACCATTCATAGCTATCACTCCGACCACCACCTCCACAGGTTTGGGAACACAGAAGCCTTCTGAACCATATTCTATTGGGGTCTTATGGAAGCTTCTTTCTGTAGGTGTGACTGATTAAATGGTGATCCATTTCTGTTTGATTCAACATTCAGACCCTCTTCCCTCCCCCGAGGAAAGGGGAAGTTACGACTGAAAATGACTACTGTTTAATCACATAATTGGTTCCCCTGGCAACTGGTCTCCTCCTGAGGCTATCAAGGATCCTACCAAGAGTCACCTCATCTGAACAAAGATGCTCCTATCACCCAGGAAATTCCAAGGGATTTAGATGCTCATTGTCCTATGCGCCACTACTCAGGAAATTCCAAAAGTCTTGAAAACTCTGTGTCAGGAATCAGGGCCAGACAGCAAATATTAGACAGGAGGAGTTCCTGGTGCTTCACCTCCATCCTAAGCTCCATCTCAGGAACCTGGGGAAGGACCAGCATATATTTCTTAGTGTCTTATGACATTATATCCAGTAACTTCATTTTCAAGAACTCAATTAACAATTAAATATAGCTTTATCTTGAAATTTGAGCATACCCTCCCATTAAGACAAATCCTTGAAGGCATAGAAAAGAATTTAATTTTATTGATTCTACTGTCTGGAATTCATCAACACAGGAGTTGCAGTTCTATGTAGGGGTGCATGAAACAGAAGAGCTGAGCAAAAGCATCACATTTCTGATAATATATGGAGCCCCAAACATAAGAAATAGAAGACCACAGAGTTTCTCACACCTTTGGCTCCATTCTAACATGGACACAGAGCCAACACTGGGATTATTGACAGCTCAGATTTCCCAACACCACCCATCAATCTTCTGTCATTTACATTAACAACAAAACCTGCAAAGTGAGGGCAGTGGGGCTGTGTAGACCATACAGTTTCAGAGATGGCTGAGATTCTTCTCCTGCCTCTCTGATCACTTCCTTCCCTTCTACTTGCCAGCCACCAATGCATGAGGTGAAGGCAGCTCCCAGGGGACATCTCTAAGAGGTGATCTTTACTACCCTTTAAAAGTCCAACTCAAATGCCACCTTTTCTGAGATGCCTCCCCAAGGAGACCCAGCAAGGCTGGTTTCTGCTTTCTTTGCGCTGTTGATTATGCAAAAAGTGTGGTCACAGCACCTTGTATTGTGTTAACCTGTCTGCAGGTCTGTCTTCCATGTGAGCCCTCAGGAGAGGGGTCTTCTTTAGTCACTGGCTGTCCTGGACCCCTGGTTCCTGGTAGAGAGTGAATCTAGGACTGACAGTACTAGACAGTACTGACAGTACTACACAGTGACCTTGTAGAAGGTGTCATTGCCTGTGGAGTTGCACAGAACAGTAACTTTTACCTTAACCAAATTTGTCATTTATAATGGTTTATGAAAAGATCCCAGTCAGTGAGCCTGATCACAGAGATCAGCAGTTCAGCTTTTAAAATTATGGTTGTCAAGAAGAGAACAAAAAAGAAATCAGCCCAGCAGAGTCAGCAGAATAGGGGGACAGATTAGGATTCTGAATCCCCAAGGGTGAATCCATATTCACTGAACATTTTCAGGGTTGAGAAGGAGTCTGTGAAAGTCAGGGTGCTGCAGGATAAAGTGAGGCCTGGAGGCTGCTTTGCACCACTACTTGGTCATCTCATGAAGGCGGATGGCTCATGACACCTAGTGAATGCAAGACCTTCAAGCTCCAAGCATTATCAGGGATTGTCCATTGCAAGGTCATAGAAGCCTTCAGGAAATGAGAAACCATAACAAGGGAGCTTGGTGGAGCAGCAGTCAGATGTACCTTCTACAGCCCTTCCTGACAAAAAAGAAGTTTGGCTGCTCCCAGGCTCAGAGCCCTGGAACACTGACCTCTTGAGTGTGGAGCTAATGCTCTCTTCACAGGTCGCTCCCCCAGAAATTAGAAATGAGGAATAATCATTCTATCTCTGTTTGCTACCAATACTGCAAAGCACCTATTTCTACTGCCATCCCCTCACCACCAGCACTCAGAATCTCCTGCTACCAAAATCACTGCAGGTACACACAGAATACTCTGAACATCTCGCCAAAGATCCCTGTTTTCCATCAAAAGCAATCCAAAGACTAGCCCAGAGTCTTTTTTTTTTTTTTCAGTATTTAGGACCATTCTTCTCTTGATTATCAAAGGATCTCTTCACAGCATCCCAGTGCTATCCACTGACCTCAACACTACTGTCATAATTGCAGGTAGGTCTAAACTGTTATTTTATAAGATCTGAATTTTTCAATACTGCTTCTCAGTTGAGTTTTCAACATCTGCCCACAGACCCTTATTTGAGCTGTTGCTCTTCCTACTGATCAACCTCAAGCTGATGGACTATAGTCTACGTGCACCCTAAAGACAGTCACAGGAACAGTTTGCCTCATGATGATTACACACTCAGAGAGAGAATCAGTCCAGCCAGATAATAATGAAACTATGGAGAAAGACTTCTCTTCTGTTTTATTGGAGATACAACATTCCATTATACTTACAAGTGTTGCTATCAAATACGTCCCTATTGTTACCCACTCCACAAATTACTCATGAGAGAGTACCTGAAAAGAGAAAGAATTTGATAACCTGGTTACAGGTTCTGGATGAACCAAATGTTCAGTGAAATAAATAAGGCAAGAAAAAGGAGCCTCTTGAAGACTTGAAAACAAGAGCAGGTCAGAAGTCTGGTCTGATGATAAAAGAAGTGAAGGCATCTTTCAGGAGTTGGGAGAGGACAACCGGCATCCGTTAGATGTGTTGCTAAGATACTGCACTGACCGTTTCAACTCAAAGAACAGTGATTCTTCAGCCAAGAGTGATTTTGTTCCCCAGGGGATATCTGAGTATGTCTGGAGATATTTCTGACTGTCACAGCCCAAGAGGTGTGACTGTCATCTGTTGAGTAGAGGCCCAGGATGGTGCTGCACATCCAGCTACCCAGAGGACACTGCCAACAAACAAGGAGCCTACCCCAAAGGTCACGTGTACGAAGGTAAAGAGCCATGCCACAGGGATGTCAGGAAAATCGAGTTCAAGAAGCGAATAAAAGCCACAACGATGTTTAGAAACCAAACACTGCTGAAGCACAGAACCAGTTTTATGACTTATGCAGCGAAAAGGTTCCAGACACAAGCCAGGAAAGAGAGAAATGCAAGGCACGAGTTATTTTCCAAATGGACTTACACCACATTGAGGTAAAAAGAAACTTTCACATTTTTTATTGTTCAGAAAAGCCAGAAACCCAAGTGAGAAATCTCAAGGGTTTTCAGAGTAAGTTCCATTTACATAGGGGCCAGGGCAGGGCCTCTGAGGGCCAGGGCTCCTGGATTCTGCTAAGGACATGGAAACAAGCAGTGTTCACTGGTCAGGAAAACTGCAGTCTTCTGGTGTTGTCCAGAGGCCCAAGCTCAGCTTTACAGAACGGGCAACAGAATATCAAGCCGAGAAAGGTCAACATATGGAGTAAAAACACTGGCTCACTGCCCACATATCCTGGTCAGCTCGCAGCACTTTGTCAGGCTGGATCCTCAGAGAACCAGACATCAAGACGGGTTTAAATGTGCAAGACGTTTGTCAGGGGAGCAACTGTGAGGGAAAATGAAGACTCCAGGAGGGCCAGAAGATGGCCGTGCCAGCCTGGCCGTCAGCAAAGGTGAGAGGAAGGCGGCAGTGAGAGTGGGAAGAACCAGACGACACAGTGTCACTCTGAGGAATGCCGGTGGAGATGCGTAGAGAGCTTCGGTGCTAGTCACTTGTCAGGGGGACATTATCACACCAAAGAGGGCCTGAGGCAACATCCCAACCACCTTCTACTGCAGGCACGGAGTGGCTTGTGGGAAACAGCCCCACAGCCAGTGCAGCAATGGGTGCCAAGGATGTCCCTGGCCAGCCACACTCGCCATAGCCAATGCCCCAGGAGATCCTGGCTCGTGGACTCAAGGTACGCTGAGGTTAAAACTTAACTCAGGAAAAAGCATCTGTTCCCAGTTCTCTTCTTTCTGATTTATTTGTGACTCTTTAAAATGTTTCAATATTATCTTTTTTGAAAAAGAGTCCTAACTCTCTCTCAAGTAGATTTTTCCTCAGAGCAAAAGGCATTTCCAACCCAAACTGGGTACTATGACTAGAAGCCAAGGTGTCCCTAGAAAGTTCCATTGTGTGAAAACGTTGGTTGCCGCTGCGGAAGTGACTGGTTGCTGAGGGCTCCTGTGTAGTCCATGATGGCTTCGTAATGTGAAGGCAGTCTGGGGAGGGATGGAGGTGCAGGAGGTGGGGCTGTTGAGGGGAGAGGGTCATGGGCGTGCCCTTGGGAACTCTGTCCTTCCACAGCCCCTTCCTTTCTCTGGCTCCCTTCTCTCTGCCTCCTGGCTGCTGGAAAGTGAGCAGTGCTCCTCCACCAGCCTCCACAGGCCACGATGCTTCTGACTCACCACAGCCTAAAGCAACAGAGGCAGCCGGCCGTGGGCTGAAACCTCTGAGACCAAGGCCCAAATCCACTACCCCTTCCCCAAGCGTGTTTCTCAGGTACTTTCACTGCGGCGGAAACCTGACCAGCACACGGAGAAAACGAGGACCTCTGTGTTTCCAGGAGGGCTGGCTCCGGGGCTGGGCAGGGACAGAAGAGAAGAACTGGGAGAACGCTGGAGGTGAGGAATCAGGAGCAGTTGGAATGGATGGACTGTTCTGCATTTATTTCTCTTCAATGGTCTTTTTGATAAACAAGAGGCTATTCTGGCTGCTGGTCTGTGCCCACGGATGTGTTGCCCATTTTCACCACAAAGATGCTATTGTTGAGGAACGTGACAGCTGCTCCCGGGACGGGTCTGCCATGGCCGCTGGACTGTACCCACCCAGGGTGATGTGGGCCAAGGACACATCCTCGCACTCATCCCAAGGGAAGTGCAGAGCCAGCCCCTGGGCACGTCCTGCCAAGGACAATTTGACATTTCCGCCTGGACTCCGGTCCACAGCAGGCGGCGCAGCTCTGTGCAGGGCCTCAAAGGAGTGTGTGTCCCCAGGGTGCTCTGGCATGAGATTGATGTGAAAGGGGGAATATTAGAATTCTTGTTTTATTATCTGTTATCTAGTACTTTGTGTGTTGTGACATATAGACATATGCATACACACATGAACAAATTATGTGTACATGCGTAAAAGTGTTTTATCTAAAAAGAGTAGAAATTTATAGACAAAAGTCTTCATTATTTAATCAGAAGGAAGAGACAACTCAAAGCTGGTGAGAATGGAGTTGCTGTGTTGGATAAAGGATAATGGGGGGAAGAGGCAGGGACCAAAAAGGTGCTGTGCTAGGGAAGAAGCAGGGAACACCTAAAACAAAGCCATCAGGGTCAGGGTCCAGGCAGTAGCGGGACAGCCCAGTGGCAGTCCCAGCAGAGGGCATCTGTGGTGAGGGTCTGTGTCTCCGAAGCAGGAAGGGGGCCTGGAGAAGTGAGGAGCTGCGGCACCCCATGAAAGGAGTCACTGTAGTCACAGTGTGTGCGGAGCGAACCTCACTGATGTCCCCCACCAAGCGAGCAACGAAGGCCAAGGGTCTCTGAGTCCTTCCCCTTTGGCCATTTTGAGGTTGGAAGATCATTCAGGAAGCGATACTTTTCTCTGGACTCAGGACCAATGCGGAATCCCAAGATGTTTCTCCTTTAGAAGAGACAGTCTTGGGGCCCGAGATTTAGCTCAGTGGTTCCAGCGCCTGTCTTGCAAGCACAAGGTCCTGAGTTTGATCCCAGGTAACCACATACAATGCTGGGTATGGAGACTCACGCCCACCAGCAATCAATACCACATACCACAGTGCCGGGCGTGGTGGCTCACACCTGTAATCCCAGCACTCGGGAGGCAGAGACAAGAGGATTGCTGAGTTTGAGGCTTGCCTGGGCTACACAGTGAGCTCAGGGCCAGCCTGAACTACAAAGTGAGACCCTGTCTCAAAAAAAAAAAAAAAAAAAGAGTCTTCAAAAAGATCCTTCACTAGCCAGAGATGTCCTCAGGATGAGTGGAGTGTGTATGCATGTGTGTCTTGGGTGTCTGTGTCTGTGGAGGAAGGTGTTAGCTGTCATGAGCGTGTGTGTGTGTGTGTGTGTGTGTGTGTGTGTGTTTATGAGTGAGTGATACCTGTGTGTTTGGGGTCTGTATGTATGGGCAGCCTGTGTATGCACATGGGTATGAATTGAAGGTAGGATATGTATGGGACTACTGTGTGTTATGGAGCGAGTGATATGTGAATGGTAATGTGTGTGTTAATGTGGGAGGGAGGGCTGTGTGTGTGTGTGTATGCGTATGGGTAGGTGGCTTGGATGAATGCAGTGTGAGTGTGTATGGCTGTGCACACATGCAGATGGACAGCATGGGTGGGTATAGATGTGGGTGGGAGGCTGTCATGTGTGTAACTGGGTAATGTGTATGTGTATGCCATGCGTGAAAGGTGTGGGAGTGGACATGGGTGTGGACACAGAGAGGTGGTGTTTTTGTGGGGGGACTACAGATTTGAAGGGCATATATGAATACAGATGTGAATGCAGATGTTTGGTGTGTGCAATGAGCTCAGCAAGAGACAGGCAGCCGCAGCCCACACTGCAGGCCCAGTGCCCACAGAGGCCACTGGCATCTACTTGCAGCACCTGGCTTGCTGATGCCCCGGGCAAGCTTTTTACATGGGTGTGGCCTTGGGTGACAGCCTTGTGCTCCACCCCTGTACAGCAGTCCTCCAGGCTCAGGCTTTCTTCTTCAGCTGTTGGGCTCTCTCTGCTGCGCCACTGGCTCAGAAGCTCCTATTTCAGTCCCTGTGGCCCTCTTGCCTAGGGACCTGGGCTTTTACCATGTATCTTTCCTTGCACAGGTTGATCATCCTTACTCCAAACCTCAGAAATTTTAAAGTTCCAAAACCCAAAACTTCTGGACTGCCGACATGATGCTTCAAGTGGAAAATTCCACACCTGACCTCATGAGACAGGACTGTCCCATGAGGTGCTTCAAAGGCACCATAGGAAGCTGCCTTCAGACTGTGTGGAATCTGAAGGAAGTCTGTCTTTACATTTGGAGCCTATCCCCATAACATCTTATTATATGTATGCAAGTATTCATAAATTTCAACAAAAAACAAAAACCCAAAGGCTGAATACTTCCAGTCCCAAGCACTCAAGCTAAGGCTTCCCCACATAGTGAACAGTTTCTTCTGACTGTTCTGCTGGTTCTAACCTTTGTTTTTTGGCTTCACACTGACTCTGCCATCCCCCACAAATATTGAGCAACACAAAAGACTGCAAGGGATCTTGAGGGAGGCATTAAGGTATTTTTTACATATTAATTTATTAGAGTAAAACTGAGCCCAAACTGAGAGACAGGCTGATGAAGTGAGCCCCACAGCCAATGTCTGGAAACAGTAACAGGAAGGCAAGGTAAATTGAAGGGCTTTTTCTTTACTGAAAAATCCGCCAAGGCCCCTGTATTCCCAGATGTCACCATCAAAAGTAGCAGGAAAAACATACTTATGAAGAATTGAAAATAAAGAGGAATTGAGAATATAAGATGCTTCCACAGAGGGAGGGATGCTGTGATGCTTCTCCTTTGATTTCCTCAGGCTCCCCTATTCTTTTGAACTCTCTTCCACTGCTTTTCCTCTTGAACCACAATATAAAGAATGACTTTGCTACCAATACCATCTTGCCCATTCCTGAAATGTAGACTCCAGTGGTGCTTCTAGAAGACTAACCTAGTAGAAACGCCAGTGGTCCTTCTGCAGCTCCAATCTGCAGGCTGATGTGTCTGTCAGATGAACACAGCTGCAATCTGCCTTGTTCCCTTCTGTCTGATGGGCTTCCAAAGACATGTGCTCTCTTTTTATGAAGTCCGACTACATCAGTACCATGTCTGACCTGTAGGAGTGTGGCCAGAGCGTGAGGGCTGCAGACCAATTCAGAGAAGAGCTAGAAGGTGCCAGTTACATGTCCAAGATCTTCCCATCCAAAGCCAGGCCCAGAGAAGTCTGTGCATATTACAATACAATGCAAAATGAGTTTTCAAGTTCCAAAGGAGAGTTAGAGCAGTTGATCACTTCAACCTACACAGGACAAGACTCAATGCAAGGCTAAAGTACAGTAAGAAGCTCTATCATCCCCAGAGATAGACAAACTACTCTCAAGTACTATAGAGCTGGACTACCCAGAAGACAGCCCCATGATATGGATAGAAAGACCCTCACCAAGTCAAGCATGCTGCCAAAGTACGTGGTCTCTAAAGCCATTATCAGAACTGTGGGCCAGCTCACCATTCTCAGTCTAGCTGGATGTTTTTCTGAGGCTACCACAAAGTTGAGCATGTTGGTTTAAGGGAGGGTACAAGACAGGTAGGTGACCCTGGAAATTACTCTTTCTGACATTGAAGCACATCAATTAAATCAATGGTTCTCATTTTAGACTCAACCCAGAACAGACTGGAAGGGTTCATGATGCTCTACGGGTTCCCTTAAGCCCCAACAAGGAACAATGAAATCTCCAATCAGCCCATGCAGAGAGGAATTAGGCCTTTCTCTACCATATGTGCAAGAAAAGCCAAGACCCTATTTTCCCCCAGAAATATCCTCTCCTTCCTCACATTACACCTCAAAATCCTACTTTAAGGCCAGGCGTGGTGGCTCACGCCTGTAATCCCAGCACTCGGGAGGCAGAGGCAGGAGGACTGCTAAGTTCGAGGCTTGCCTGGGCTACATAGTGAGCTGAGGGCCAGCCTGAACTACAAAGCGAGACCCTGTCTCAAAAAAAAAAAATCCTACTTTAAGAACAGCAGCCCCTGTAGAAAGCAGCCATCAGCAGCCCATGCCTGGCACTCACAGAGACAGTGCTCTTTGTCCTGGCCCTACTTCTTGTGTCGTTGCCTTTCCACAGCCCATCCTGGGGTTCTCTAATCACGACCAGAGTACCAGAGTCCACACTTTCTGACTGCACCACAGTAGCTCAGCTGGGGGAAGAGAAACCACTCCTCAGTGCTCTCCATGAAGGAAAAAGCAAACCATACACCGCCTGACACCTGGAAAGCAAGGGCAAGTGTCCCTCTGACAGGCTCTCAATCCAGAACTAAATCACAGGCATTTAGCAGCTCCACTGCTAGTCAGAGCCACAACTCACCATGGCCAGAAAAGAGAAGATCATTTCAGAGAGGGTATGTACCTCATGCATCCCTAGGGACATCTAGGGCAATCCTGAGAAACAGGAAAACAAGTCCTTTTATTCCCTATTTTGCAGAGAAGGTTAAGAGTCTTGAAGCAGTCGAACAGCTTGCACAAACCCCCAGGTTTGCAAGTACAGACACAAAGCCCAAGGCCATGCCATGGCTCACCACACCGATGCTTCCACTGGGTAGCCATGAAAGGGCTGATCAGCTGCTTTACAAGGCACATGCCCTATGTACCACAAACGTTCAGTAGTAAAACTAGACAAATACCTTAAGTGAAGAAAGGAAAGAAACAGTTTGCTGCATCACCAAAAGTTGCCTGGTTTTCATGGACACATAAGGCTGAACTGGAAAGGCTTGTTAGGCACGTCTTTGCGCCCTGAAGGCACCGGGGTAGTGCACCAGGAAAGGATGCCCCACGCTGATAGTGGTTTTCACCATCCCTTCCCATCTGGGCCGCACCCAAAGAGGCATCCATCCCGGTGCCAAGTATAACTGGGATCTCTCCTCTCCATGGGAGAAAGCCAGGGGATTCCCAAGGAAACTGAAGATTCTCTTGGATATTGTAGGCTGATGGGCTATTTCCATCTGCCATATTCTCTCTTCCAACATTCTCCTCTTCTCTTTGAAGAGTACAGGGAATCCCTTGGCACTGTGCTGTTCAAAAGAACTGAGTTGTCTTATTGAGAGAAGCCAAGGGCTTCAAGGTCTATCACTCTAAGGATGGGAATGCCCCGCGGAGCTTGGCCTTTTCACTGCCGCATTTCAGCAATCTTACCATCTGAGCAGATCTGGCATGTTTTTTAATCCAAACCCTTGCTTCCCACTCTGCACTTGTCTTCAAGTCTTTGAAGCTATCACTTTAATTGTGCCCATGCCCATGCTGGCAGCTGTGAAGGCGATATAGTGGTGAAGAGTAGAGAGGAAAGAACCCAGCTCATCTGCTTATTCACTTGCTGGCATATGGAACAGTCATGGTCCACACACCCTCAGATTTGTCTGCTGTAAGCCACCACCTGACCACAAATCTTTATGTAGAGTCCATGGGACTCGGGGCACAGGGAGGAACCAACCCCTAGCAGATGTATACAAAGAGGTATTTTGATGGTCCAGTGGTGATGAGAGCAGGTGCCTGGCACACTGAATAGATCAAAGAGGTCGGCCTAAAATGTCAGGTTGAGTCTATCTGGCTCTTGGCATTGTACTGTCCTGAGCTCATCCTTCCTCATCCAAAAGACCTAAGTACTTCTAGGCATCTCCTCGTTCAGTTACAAGGGCATTTGAAGGATGGACAATGCTTCAGAAGGGGACACGGCTTCTGCTTTGCTTGTTGAGCCCAGGCCTTAATGCTTGGGTTTTTACTCATGGAGTTATCCTGCTCCACAATGCAGGTGCAGGAGAACAGAACTCAGGCAAACAGAGTGGTGGCCAAGGTTGCAAATCCATTTTCCAGAAGATTCTCAGACTGGGAGGGAAAACCCTTTAGTGTCATGTTGAAGTGACTCCAGGCAGGTTAGGGAAGATATGTGTTTAAAAACGGACTTAGTCACTATCTGAACATGTGACTTTAGCAAAGGCCCTCAGCAGCAGTGCGTATCTATAAAGTGAAAAGGACAGGGTAGACAATCTCCAAGGTCCTGTTTGGCTCTGGGGACTTCTAAATAAATTATGCCATTTAAACGGGTTTTCAGGAAGCTATAGATAGTGCCCTCTGCTCAGAGAGATCAGCTACGCAGCATCATGAGAACATTTGTGCAGTGTCTGCATTTGGGTGCCCCAAGTCATGATAAAGCCCAAGCAGAACCTCTCTAGAAACACCTGGCTTCCTCCAGGAGGAAGTGAACTCACAACCTGAAACACACTACAATACCAAAGTGAGTAGCCATGGAAACCATCCAGGCCTTTTCATATGTCCTCAAACTTGCTGAGGTTTTTTTTTTGCCTCTTCCACATGAACATCAACCATTTAAATGTCAGTCACTCACAACTCGTGTCTATGCCATTTATGTTTTCCTCCCCTTGACATACTATTTTCCTCAAGGAACATTCTTCATGTTGGTATAGTCCTTCTGTATCAGCGCCATGGGCAGACTCCAAATCTCAAACAATTAGGACTGCTTTAAGAGAAACCCTGATTAAACATGCTGAGTAGCTTCAGTTTATATTAAACCAATAGCCCACATTAGGACCCACATCTGTGTTTACGAAACAACTCACACTCTCGGCATGTCTGTCGCAACATGTGATGTGAGAACCATGCTACACAGCTCCAGCTCCAAGCTGCTGTGTTTGGTTGGTAGCTTAGAGCGAGTGTTTGTTGACAAGCAGGGACCCTGGGCCAGTTGATCACTCTGAGCATTCCCTACTCTGCCCTCCCTTGGCAGATGTGATCAAGAGAAGAGGTTCAGGGCTCCAGGATTTTGAAGATTCAGAGGGATGGAGTTGACACTCACCACCTGTGTGACCTTGGCTATGACACATTCATTTGTCTGCTCCTCCATCCACTCATTCATGTGCACTTGTTCTCTGCCTGTGCTGAGCACTAAGGGTGTATTGAAGAACAAAATGGACATATTTCCTATCTTTATGGACCATGGAATGGGGAGGAAAGACAAGCAAAAACCAACAATTACTTTGAAATAGATGAACTCATGATGTTAGAAACAAAAGCCTGGCCCCAAGGACTTGCATAATAAACAAGGAAGTCTATTCTGCTTTAAAGCACCACAAATGTTCATCTGAAAAGCAGTACTTATGCAAGCTCTGGAGGATGGAAAAGATATTCAGCCAGAAAAACCTAAGCACATCAGAAATCTCATTCAGTTAACCTGACAGGTGAAGTCTTTAAGGAAGGTGAGAACATAGCTTTTCCAGGTACAGATACTGTCCACAGTGACCAAAGCCAAGACTTTAAGGGCCAGGGAAACAGGTGAAGCTAGAAAGAAGCAGCAGCCAGATCATGGCCCATGGACATTGGTAAGTATTCTGATTCTATTGTAAATTCAACTGAAAGTCTCACAGGACTTTAAGTGAAGCAAAGATCAGATCACAGTTTCTTGACACTTCAAGAGTTCTTGCGTGTGGCAGAAGTTAGACCAAAGATAAATTTCTCAGCTGTATCATAAAGCCTAAGACCACTGCTATTCTTGGAAATGTTCACAAACTCTCAGGTGTTTGGGTGAAGCAGTGTCTGTGGACTCCCCGGGAATAGGGATTTGAGAGCAGCTCATTGGCCAGTTCAGAAACTCAGTTCTATCACATGCAGGATATGCTGGCTTTCTCCATATTGGATTTCCATGTGGAACCCAATTGTCACTTGTTATTTCCAACGAATGTGCAAGCAGCCATTCCAATCGATGGCCTGTGTCCAGATGCATCGATTCATCTTGGCCTTTGCAGGGGTCTCTCAGCACAGTGTCTTTGCTCATTAAAGGGAATGCGCCTGCATCATAATGATAATGCTTTGCACTTACCCAGCACATTACCCAGGGAAATCTCAGAGCATTTTGCAAACATTTAATTAAGTTAGTCTGGTGGCTGCAGGGGAGCCCCAGCCTCTCAGCCCCAAGGGGTCTGAGTGCACTGGAGGTTATAGGAGATCAGCACTTGCACTATGGCAGTACCTGGGGATCCCAAGAACAGAGGGCAATGGGCAGCTGTGTAGGGAGTCAGCGTGTTGCTGGGAGGAAGCACTCACAAGTGTACAGCCATGGCTGGCACCATCTCCTGCCATCGGTGCCATGGAGAGGGATTAGAGCTGGATCAGGAGTTCTGGGAGAGCAGAGGTAGGAGGCAAGAGGAAGAGCATGCTTTCTCTGAGAACTGCAGGATGTGGATGTCGTGTTGAGAGCAACTGAACTCTAGCATGGAAAGACGCGTGTGTGTGTGTGTGTGTGTGTGTGTGTGTGTGTGTGTGTGTGTTAGAGCATGAGTCTGATTGGGAAAGGATAATGAGGATTAGAGGACATAATGAATTTTATATACCTATAAGAAGTTAACAGTAATCACAGTAGTTCTCAAGCCCATCTCTGTTTGGGATTTTATTCTGCTCCATTCTCTGAGTTAACTTTAATCTTTCACCAAGCCCTAAAATATCACCCTAAACCTCACCCCAACCCATCTTGACTGGAGCCTATATACATTTAGCAATTTGAACTACAGCTTTGCCTATTATATTACCTCTTTCCTACCAAGGCAGAGGCAGCCAAGAAGTCTTGGGCCCCGAACTATAGTATCAACAGCAAGAAAGTGAGTATCCTCAGGACCTGGGGCACACTGAAGAGCCAGGGAAGGGTGCGGGGTGCATGGCAGAGCTACCCCCAAGGTCCTCCGGCCCACCTCTTCTCCATGTCTAAAAGGTGCTGATAATACCCGCTGCCAAGATAGTCCAGAGTGTCAGCAGCCACGGGGCATCTGCAAACTGACACTCAGGTTCACTGACAGGAGCTTGAGAGGGTTGCTTCCACCTGTCTTCTCTCCCAGCCCCAGGCAGCTGTAGGCAGTGGTGGCCATGCATCTGCAGACCGCCGCAGGCTGACGGCCCCTATCCAGAGAGCCCGCAGCAGGACAGCCAGTGCCCACAGGCAGAGGAGACTCCAGGCACAAGAAGCTGTTGAACAGGGCTCCTGAAATACTCCATCCCTGATACATGAGTCCATGTGCCGCTCATCCTACCAAAGAGACTGCACTGCAGTGTTTCAGGAGGCTGAAGGGGCCGCGTCAGCTGCCCTAGCATTCTACAGCAGAAAAACCAAAGTTCGAGAAGCTCAAAATCAATGTGTATCTCTCATTGGAGTTTAAACCGAAGAAAAAGACAAAAAATTCTTGCTTTAGTAAATATGTGATGAGGTAGGTAAATATCTTAATTCACTTCTCTCAGAACCTAGGTAAAGTATCATTGAACACATGAATGGGTACAGCACATTTTGTTAATTTTCATCACATGACAAAACATACAAGACAGGATGGCTGTGTCTTATCTCTCTCCCTTCTCAGCAGAAAGGAACATCCTTCCCAAAATACTGTACATCCTTCTCTTTGCCCTGTTATGAGGAGACGAGGTTGAGCTTTTCCTTGGTAAAAATTCACAACTTTTGACTCTGTCATCATCTGACCTAGGTTTTTGGCCACTCTGTCCAACTGGCAGCAAAAAACACCCGTAGATGGAAAACCATTTTGCAGACTGGTAAAAACAGAGGGTTATGTAATGTCTGGAGCCGATCAAATGAACTTCAAAGGGCTGCCCGTTGAAGAATCTCCCTCCTAAGCTTTCTGCCCACCCAACCACGGGTGAGGCCCCTCTCACAGCACATGTGTCAGGCCCCGTAAAAGCTGTGGCAGCATCTCAGAGTTATTAACAGCAGGGCTGGCTTCCACCTGCCATGGTGGGAGCCCGAGGCGCACGGCAGCTAGATGGGTGCTAGCTACCTAAGGAGTTTCTCTGTAGGGATGGTGAGAAGGAGCGAAAGCAAGAGTGGAACAGGACTGGAAGCACTGGAGAATCTCAGGCCCCGTGGGACCTGCGCTTCATCACAGCGTGAGTAAGGCTGCCCGGCTCCAGGGTACTGAGAAAGCTGTCCACACCTGGCTCCTTAGCAGCTGCTGTTGCCACCAGGCCAATGTGGAATGCCAACAGGATGTGATCTGACCTTATTAACATGGCAGTCCTTTTAAGGGATTGAGGGCCACTTGATAGCTGCAGAAGGGGGATATGGGCCTATGAGGGCAAAGAGGTAACAAAGTCATATTCCAAACCAGACACCTGGTCCTTGTTCTTGTCTTTTTCAGTGAGTCTGGGGCTTAGATTCTCTTGCCTGATCCCTTCTCACAACAGACAAGCACAGCAGGTTACTCAACACTATGTAGGCAAGGTTAAGAAGTGGGAAAGAGGGCCGGAGGGTTAGCTCAGTGGTTCCAGCGCCTGCCTCACAAGCGCAAGGTCCTGAGTTTGATCCCCGGTAACCACATACAATGCTGGGTGTGGAGACTCACGCCCACCAGCAATCCATACCACATACCACAGTGCCAGGCGTGGTGGCTCACACCTGTAATCCCAGCACTTGGGAGGCAGAGGCAGGAAGATTGCTGAGTTCGAGGCTTGCCTGGGCTATATAGTGAGCTCAGGGCCAGCCTGAACTACAAAGCGAGACCCTGTCTCAAAAAAAAAAAAAGAAGTGGGAAAGAAATTCATTGGCTATGGAGACCTCCCCAGGTCTTACCCCAGAACCAAATTTTCCAGCCCTGAGGCCAAGGCAATTCCTCCAAAGAAGATATAGGAAGGAATATTCTGGGGAAAGAAGAATGAATCCATCTAGGCCAAGGACTTTCTGACACTAAATACACAAAGTGTGTTTAAAATGCAGAGGGTAAAGTGCGAGCAGAATGGACCATTGGTCCATTTTGGCAGATCTGAGCACAGGGCCCACCTTTGCCTGGACAGTGAACAGGGCATCCTTGAAGCCTCTTCCCTGCTAGACCCAAACAGGGTGGCAGAGGAGAATGACCAAGCTGAACTGCAGAGAAACAGCCTTCCAGGCTAGAAAGCCAGGCCTCCCCTTAGGCTGTCCCCCACAGTGAGCTATGGGTCTGCAGTTCTCAGCACTGGGTTCAGGCTCCTTGCCTCACTCCACCTGCCCTGTGGTCATAGTGCCATTCCTGAGTTCAAACAGAAAAAACACAAAACAAGTTTTAAAGTAAATGCTAGAGACCAAGGTCATTTGTTCTAAACCTTAGTCATCAAGGACCTGGGAAGTTTGTGATTGATATATAAATTCTCTTGCCCAGGAAAGGGAGAGGGATGGCATCTGCCTTGATGTAATATCCAATGAGCTTCACTCCTTGCATCCCAATCTATTCATCTTCCCACCAAGCCCCAAGTCAAAGGAACTCACACTGAGACCACTATCTCACCCCTACCTAGGACAGCAGACTCACCCCACCCTCATGACACAGAGTGGCAGCGCAAGCATCCTCCCTGGCCTCTGCCCCATCTGGTGGGGGTTAGCACACATCCAACGATGTCTTCCCGTGCTAGAGACTGCCTAGAACAGCAGTTCAGACTATCGGTGTCCCCCCAGAAGGTGCTAGGTTGACAACAGCATTAACTTTAAAATGATTCTAAGATAGAAACGTGTTTTACCAAGAAATAGAAAACTGCAGTGTGAAATGGCATCAAGGCCCAACCAGGTCAGAGTTTCATTATTACATTAGCCTTCTGCCTCCAGATGCAGGGAAAGTAAATGGCTAACGAGCTGGTATTTGCCCAACCGGAGCAAAAACATCCTCTGTAACAAAGCAGAGAAAAGTCTGGGAGCTGTACTGAAGTATATGAAGGAGAAAGAAGCCCCAAGTAAAACACAGGCAGCTCTCAGAGTGGGGTGCAGCCAGGTTCTGGTTCCCACAGAAGCCCCAAGGTGTCAGACCACTGACACCTTCCTAGGACAACTTTTCCTCCTCCCTGCTTAGAGCTCTTAGGCCAGGTTCCTGACACAACCAGCTGAAAGCACAGCCTGAAGAGCAGGGGGTAGACCTTGTGCAAGGAGGAGACAACAGGCTAACGTCTGTGTCTTGGCCTCCCAGACAGCTGCTGTTGAGGACCAGCCCCTTCCCGTAGCAACCTGTGGGCTGATGCTTCCCCACAAGCTCTGCCTGTTCCCTGACTGCCAAGTGGTACCCTGAGAATGAGTCTCCCCGAGTCTTGGCTTCCTTCAAGGTGACTGCAATGCAGCTTCTGCCACTGGGGCTTACCTCTCCCCTTTGGGGACTGTAATGCTGGTTTCTGCCTGAGGGGTGCAGCCACACTGCCAGGTCCTCGGGCATGAAATTCTGTTACGTGCTTCAGGGTTGGGAAGGCTGGGAGCCAGGAGGGAGTGAGATGGCCCCCAGCAGCTGCTGGACCATCGGACCTGAATATGCAGAAAAGTTTGTCCTCTTACAGGGGGCTCAGGGCACCCACCTGGCTCCCTCTACCAGGCTGCAGCAGGTACTGAGGGCACTTTCTTTCCAGCCCAGCCCAGCAAACCCAGCCCAGAAGGTCCTGGCTGAAACCCTCCGGGCTGCTACTGGAATCAAGAAGGAGAGGAGAATCACCCCCGCCCCCAGCTGTGAACTTCTCAGCATAAAACAAACATCCGGGAATATGGTTATCCAGAGCCCAATTCTACTTGAAAAGTACAATTCACAACTAACAAAAAAAAACTAGAATGTTAAAATGATCAAATTAATTTATATATTAACTTACAAATTATACACTGGACTTCCTTTAATAAAAACAAACTTGATCCTCGTTTTTTTTTTCCCTCCCTAGTAAACTTTTCATGATTATTCTGATTTCACTTTAGTAGCTGAAAAGTATTCAGGGAATTGTAGAACCCTTACTAAGAGATTCTGAATATAAAAAGGTTAAATGAGCTTATTTTACCTATGAAAAGATATGGTTTAAGAATCTCATCCTTTTCGGCTGTGCATATATGCAGGGGAACTTAGGTCTAAGCTAATGTTTAACCCAATGCATGTATCTGAATTTAGGAAAAATTTAAAAAAGAAAGAAAGAAACCCTTCCTGGATCCGGGTTTAGTGTGGAAACGCAGGACCCTTTGATGGTGCCTGGAGCCTTGGCAAAGCACAACAGAGTCCCTCAGCGCTGAGGAGACGCCTGCGGGCATTTAGTCGCCTGCTTGCAAAGGACTCTTGTGCAATTACCAAGTCTATTAAGACGCAGGATTTTGCAAAGCTTCCACTGAGCTTGCTTAGGTAGGATTGCAGCGTGCTACCTGTGTCGCTGCAGAATTGTCTTTCCCAAACAACTAATCGCTGTGCCCCGGGTAGCACTCCATTTAAATCATTAGACTAGGTAGGGAAGGTGGTGAGGGGAGCCAGGTAAATGGGTCTCCAGATTCCTGGGTCTGGCCCATCCCAAATTGTGCCACATTTCTGATGAAATGAGTGGGAAGTAGAAATTGAGAAATTCTGAATTTCAAAGGCATAATCTGCCCATCTGGTGGAAGGATAAGGAGAGGATAAGCAGTTGTAGGATGACTGTGTTAAGGCAAGAAGTGCACCAGTAGATTCCAGAAGAAAAAGAAGGGTTGGGGAGAAGACAGAGCTGATGTGGGAGAGGGAGAGAGAGTTCAGGGGAGGGAAGGACAGAGGGAGGGAGGGGGAGAAGGAGGGAGGGAAGGGAGACAGAGAGAGAGAGAGGATGAGATTGGAAAAGAGAAAAAAATAGAGAAAAGAGATGTGGAGCAGAGACCAATCCAGAAACGGAGGGGCAGGATCGAGAGAAACGGGGTGCTCCACGCATCCTCCAGGTCCCAACAGAGACAGAAGGGTGTGTGCCAGGAGTTTCACCCCTCTCCTATACCTGGGGCCGCAACTGCTTAATGCCAACTACCACCTTTCTCAGAGACACCAGTGCCTGGCAGCCCCGTGCAGATCTCGAACCCAGCTCACCGGATCCACCAAATGCACAGCACATCCCGAGCTGCAAACATCTGCATGTGTGTGAGCAGGCTAGTGAGCCTGTGTGTGTGTGAGTGTGTGTGCGTGTGTGTGCGCACGGAACAAGCCTACCTCTTCCCCTCACACGCTTCTCAGGCTCCCTCTCTTCCTCCCTGCTCTCCTCCTTCCCCTTCCTCTGTTCCCTGGCATCGCAGTCACCTAGAGAGAGAAAGCACCCTGGGTACCTGGGATGAAGAGCAGGGCAGTTGTGGCGGAGAAGACGACCCAGTAGGCGGGATGGTACATCTCGACGCTGCGGTGCTCTAGGCTGTCGGGCTCGCTCCAGCCTCTGCTGCTGCTACCGCTGCCGCCTTCCTCTGTGCTGAATTCTGAGCAGGTTTAAATCCAATGTTTGCAAAGGGAGGGAGCGAGCAGAAGAGAGAGAGCGCGCGAGAGAGATGGGAGCAGGAAGGCAGCGTCTCTGGGTTTTTTTCGTTCACACACACACAACTGGTAAGAATCATCAGCACCAGTCTGCACAGGGCTCGGCGCAGACCTCCTCCGAGGCACGCATTGGCTCCACTCTCCTGAGCGACACCAGGAGACTTTCCTGTTTGGAAGGCTCCACTCTGAGGGGAGCTGGAGTCTGCCCCTCGCTCGCCCCCGCTCCTGAGCAGGCAGTGCGCTGCTGTCCTGTGAGTATGCCAGCGTGCGCTCCCGTGGGCACTCCACTTCTGGGTGGGCAGAGGGGAGGGGTCTGGCCCTGTTGATTTAGACCTTGCTCGGGCAGGGCTCAGGGCAGAGCCGAGAGAGAGGCTGCTCCTTGACAGAAATGCGACCAATGCCCATGCCAGTTCCTATCCCTCCTCCTTCCTGGTCTCCAGGCACAGACGTAGCAAGATCTGCAGCCCCCAGGGAGCGCTCAGGCATTAAGTCTTCACCCCGGGACCCCACTCTGCCATTGGAAGCTTGGATGCACTCTGGTCTTCCCAGGGCAAGACAGACATGTTAAGTTTTTTTTTTTTTTTCTTTTCACCAAAGATGCCAAGAGAATTGGCCAGTTCTTCACAATTAGAGCATTCTGAAACTACCAGCACAAGAAGCCCAAACAATTGCTATGATTACAGCAGAGGCAGGGATAGATTCCGATTAGATCTGAAGGAGGTGGAAATCTGCCGATGTCATCAGAAATCTTCCAGAGAAACCCACGGAGGGAAGGATACCCGTGGCTGTCACTTGCTTTCCTTGCTGTTGCTTTCTGTGATCCAGTTTGCCCCCTGCAGAATGACAGTCTGCGTGGGTAGTATTTCTGGGTAGGGTACACCTCAGAATCTTTCCACACACACATCTCCCCTAGCCAGGCCCGCAGCCCTGCCCAAGGGCCCTCAGAGCTGGGAGGTGCCCAGGCCTGCTCTGCACCTGGAGGAGCTACTGCAGGAGGGGCCGGGAAGAGGGTCTGCCTAGGTGTGCGCTCAGTCTGGGATGGGTGGCTGAGCGCCTTCTGAGGTATGTGCACTGTCCCCTCCTGCCCCGCTATTTTTCCCTAGGTACCCACTGTGTTCTTACAGGGACACATTTCAGTCACTGCCCACCAGAGTCCTGCCTCGGAGACATGGTTCCCTGGGATTCCTTGGCTGGGATAAAAGGGCAACAGATGTCAGCTGCTCATAGAATGCCGCACCATGGCTGTCTGTCTATGGCGACATCCACGCAGTTTCTATTAGGCAACCAAGTTATTTGGCTCTGAGCCCTCCCTGTTGGCTTTTAAGAAAGTACTGTAGAATAACTCATTACTGCTTTTCTTATGAACTTTATGGGGCCAATGGAAACCAGATGCTAAGTAATATCATCACCCGACCCTTTCAAACTTTGTTTCACATGCAGTCCTTTTCCCAAAGCAGAGGATGAGAAGACTAGGACTTCTCCTCTCTGTAAATGGCCTGTGAGGCATTTGGAGGTACCAGCCTATTTGTGAATATATGTAAAAGATAACAAAGCCTGTATACTCTAGGTACTAAAGTCAAATTCTGTAAAACCAATAGTTACAGCTGGGTCACTCACAAGTAAGCTGATGTGTGAAGCCTTGGGACAGTGACAAGAGGCCACAGACAAGCCCAGGCACCAGCGGGGAATCCTCTGGAAAACAGGGGGGCTGGAGTGGGCTGGAGGACTCACGCTGAGCTGATGAGCCCATCTGGCCTGGGAGAGCAGGAGGTGGCAGACTTGTGTGGGAACTCTTTAGGGAAAAGCTGAGATGAGCTGGGGGGAACACGGGAGACAGTAAAGAAGACCTGGACCCCAAAGTAGGGATTGTGAAATCACTGCCTGCCAGGAAGAGGTTAACATTATTAGTAGTAGTAGTAGTAGTAGTAGTATTTTGAGCCAAGGAAGGCTGTGAAGTAGAGGGGTGACATAGAACTGAAGCTGGAGTAGACTGAGTAAAGCTTCCATCGAAGGGGTCAGGCTAAGTCTAACACAGACTTAGGCAGGGCAGTGGAAAGAGTAAGAAGGGGCTGTGTGTAAAAGAGGAGAACCAGTAGAGTCTGAGGTCTTGCAGACGAGAGACATCTGCAGTCACCTCTGTGGCCTAAAGTTCCTAGAAACTACGTCGCACTCCTCAGCCTTGTCTTGTACCTTTTTGAGAAATAATGCGACTGAAATTCAGAGAAGCTAAATGATTTCTTCAAGGTCACCAGCTCATGAGTGACAAAATCAAACCCAGATTTTTCCACTTCCAAAGAGAAACGACACCGCTGAGCACTGCTGTGGTCTTGGAATCCATGTGTCAGGAACGCGGTCGTAGCCCTTCTTTACCTTCTAAACACACCAGTGAAGTAGCCCTTAGGATCCACAGAATGTAGTGAGAGAAACCAAGAAACTGGGATCCCAGAATAAGACAGCTTCCCCAAGATGCACCAGGGTATGGCCATGACTTCCTGATGCAGCAGAGGAAGAGGAGAGGTTTCCAAATGAGGAGGAGCAGCCCCTACCCACGGGGCTGTGTGCATTCTTCAGACACCAACCAAGCACTAAGCATCTGTGAGCACAGAGAAGCTCTCAGCACAGCCCCACACTCTGTCAGGAGAGAGAGATACACACAATTCCAGTCCACTTCCATCTCTGTCATAAGCACCCAACACAATCGACTTATAAAGGCCAAAGTCTTATTTGGTCTGTTTTGGAGGTGTCCATGAGCAGTGCACACCATGCCTTCAAGTTTCTGAGGAAGCGCAGAAGGGCAGGAAGTATGAACCCAAACCACACCCCTCCTGCTGGAAATTAAGACAAGAGGAGAAATAGGCTGAAGTCCCAGCATCCCCTCCAAGAGCAGCCACCCCAACCCTGAAGCCCAGACATAGGCCCCAACTCTCAGACATGGCCCATCTCTCGGGAGCTCACACTGAGGGCCAATATTTGAATACAAGGACCTTGCGGGGCACATAAGATCCCAGCTATAGCACACTGCTACCAGAAAACTGAGAACAGGGACAAACATCCCTGTATTGGCTCCATTGAAGTCCTAGGTATCCCATGGCAGTTTCTCTCAACTTTTATTGTACCCTTAGTGCTAGTCCATTCCACAGACGAAGAAACAGACCAGGTTACACAAAGTCCCAAGTATACTTAAGATATTATTCAAAGTTTACATGCTTTTTCTATTCTCTGCTTTTTTGAGATATTCCATTATATCACAGTGCTTAAGAGGACCATCTCTTCTTACGGAGACATTCCCTCTGAAAACAGGAAACCCTGTGTTTGAATCTTGCTTTGTCACTTAACTGCTGTGCTGTAATAGTACTGATTCAGTCTGCCAGCCTCTTTTCTAAGCCACACATTGGCACACGCACAGGCACATGCACAGTCACACCTACCCCATGCCTTTCAACTATATCCACACTTAACAAACATCAGTGTATATCCTAATGTAACTTATGTGGGTTTTTTTTTGCTTTTTTTGTTTTTTTTGAGACAGGGTCTCGCTTTGTAGTTCAGGCTGGCTCTGAGCTCACTGTGTAGCCTAGACAAGCCTCAAACTCAGCAATCCTCCTGTCTCTGCCTCCCGAGTGCTGGGATGACAGGCGTGAGCTACCATGCCCAGCACTGTGGTATGTGGTATTGATTGCTGGTGGGCATATGAGTCTCCATGCCCAGCATTGTATGTGGTTACCAAGGATGAAACTCAGGACCTTGTGCTTGTGAGGCAGGCGCCAGAACCACTAAGCTAACCCTCTGGCCCATAACTTATGTTATTTTTTAAAATTTATGTGCTTGATAAAGTCTTTTGTAAGGAAACTTATAAATATGTATTTTCACTATCAATTCTTCCAGGTCTATTATATGATTAAAACATATGTCTCTTTTATTTAAAAAGAAGAAAAATATATAAATACATGTTTAATCAATAGATGGCACCAACTCTGAACAGAGATATTACGGTCTACTGGGCCTATTTAAACTTCTTAAAAATATACAAATACAAATAAAAATTCTTCAATGCATATTTACTAGGGGGACAATTCCCTTCTCTGGAGTAAATAATATGCAATTTTATACCTTCCATGAATCTTTTTTTTTCCTTCCTGCAAAGTAAAAAAAATCATGGAAACTACATTCAGACAGCAATAAGATAGAGGAACAAGCCAAACAAATGGGTGATTGTGTTACGAGGCAGATCGCCACGCTCTCTCCTGCGAGCTACTGTGCTTTGACCAAGAATGTGAACAGCAGGTCTCTGTACAAGCAGTGATCGGCTTCTTAGAGCTGGCAGAAAGAGATATGAGACTGGGATGGGCCTTCACCTGACAAGTACCGTGGGTGCCAGTCCGGCCTCTTCCAGACTAGCCACATGATCTTGGGAGTGGGGACAGGGCTCCCATACAGATATAATAACCACATATCTTGTTCTTTCCTTTCCTTTTCCTCCCTTCCTCCTCCTTCTCCCTGTTCTCCTTTTTATCTACCTCTTCCTTCTTTTCTTTTCTTCTCTCTCTCTTCCTTTTTCTTTTTTTGTGGTACTTACGGTTGAACCCAGCCCCTTCACCCTGAGACACCCCCAACATAAGGGTCTCCCTAAGTTCTTACCTTTCTGCCTGAGATCAAGCTTATGACCCTCCTACCTCAGTTACCTAGAGTGCTGGGGTCACAAGTGTGTACTACTGTGCCCAACTTTTCTCTTTTCTAAACACAGGACTACACTGTGGAAGATAACACTGCTTCATATTTATGTATTCATTAGCCATGAAATAAATATTAATGTACATCTACTATGGGCCAGGTACTCATCCACCACGTGTGATATACAAAAGTCCTGATAACACTAGCTAAGACTATTCTCATCCATCCAAAATCTACAGAATAGTAAGGGAAGCAAACATTAAACTATTAATTATAATCATTATTACAACTGTGATGTGATTATAGAAAAAAATCAGCTCATACCAATTTTTCCAAACTAATATAATTACTGTACACTACAACATGTACCAATTAAATAAAAAAGAAAATGGAAATGTATAAAAATATCAGTTTACAGGTGATAACAGAAGAGAGATAAAATACGTAAGAAGGGGAGGCATGGCTTGCATTTAGAAATTGAACTAGGGAGGACCTTCTAATCTGAGTCCCAGGAGGCCAGAAGGCAGAGATTGTGCCTGGCTCAGAGCAAGGTCTATGCACAAGCCCTGGGCAGGAAATGGACTTGCTGTGTAGACAATGAAGGCACCTAGAGGAATTCTCATTCATGCAACCTCTGCCTAAAATCAACTCTGGGCTACAATGTCAACAAGAACAGATCACTGCACAAGGAGCCTGGCTGAGGGACAGGATGGATGGATTTTAGATATTGTAACACTGGGGTGTTTGTCTTCTTTGGCCTATAAAAAGAGAGAGGAAGATGGGGGAATAGCACAGATTAAAATGTGACTGCCTTTTCAGCTGTAAATATTCAAAAAAGTCCTTGGGCAGGGGCTGGAGATTTAGCTCAGTGGTTCTGGCATCTGCCTCACAAGCACAAGGTCCTGAGTTCAATCCCCAGTAACCACATACAATGCTGGGCATGGTGACTCATGCCCGCCAGCAATCAATACCACATACCACAGTGCCGGGCATGGTGGCTCACGCCTATAATCCTAGCACTCGGGAGGCAGAGACAGGAGGATTGCTGAGTTCGAGGCTTGCCTGGGCTACATAGTGAGCTCAGGGCCAGTCTGAACTACAAAGCGAGACCCTGTCTCAAAAAAAAAAAAAAGTCCTGGGCAGTAAGTGAGTCCATGAGCACAGGCTGAAGTTGTGTAGGTTTTGTGTTGTGTTAGTGCCTTCAAACCACCATGGTGTGGTTTAGCTCAAAGGGGAACATTTATTAATGACCAGGTGAGGAACAGAAGAGAATCTTGTCCTCCAAAGGCCCTAGACTTACTTACCATGATGTGGGTATCTTCCATCTAAGCAGGTCTTCACCAGCTTCTGATACATCCCTAACTTTTAATATATTCACAGATATCTCAGTCACGCTAGAGATAGTCTTAAAGAACATCAGTCACAAAACACCCACGACTGGCAGGCTCCTTGTGAGATGACAAGATGCACCATGTCTACTGATCATACCCATGATGACATGCACTTTACAGATGTTTTGACTTGGCCTTCCCAGGGCCAGTGACAGTCCTGAGAGTCACTCAGAAAGGTCTGATGCCAAAGACCAAAATCTCTCCTTTCCTAACCCAGCAGGCTTTGATTCACTTCCATGAAGGCATAGGAAGATTAGCTACACAATTCACAGCAATTCACATTGTTTTGTAAAATCTACAAGACTTTATTCAAAGTAACATGTTCTGTGGTTTATTGAGTATTAGCACGAAATGAAAAAATTGAAAGCGCTATTTCAAATCCCTAACCTCAGAAACAACCACTTCCATCTCTTTCAACTGTCAGCTCTATCTTCCACAATTCACTTCTTTATTTAACAGTGTGCTTATTCTTCCATTTCTTGATTTAACAATTTTAAAAATTGTCCATTGACTCTCTCTCAGAAGATGAGGATTGAGCCCATGCTGGTTGATTCCCAGCCCTGCATCTCTCCTCCCTCTGTTAACCCAATATAAACACATCGTAAAGTCAGAGACCATCAGTACTCAGTATTGCCACTGTAGTGGGCATCTAAGTGTTTCTTTCTGGTCCAATGTTTTACTCTTTTGGAACCTGCCCCTTTGCTTCAGTTTTTAAATTTTCCATGAACATATCATTAAATGTCGCCAAACTTCCTGAACAAATCAGAATTCCTCTCAATACAGGGGCATAAACTGAGCAATTGATCAGAAAGGGATTTAAAGCCACTCCTTAGGGCTTCTATTCCCCTAGGACTGATCCACATATCCCAAACTTCCCTTAAGAATACACATGACCTGGGGGCCGGAGATTTAGCTCAGTGGTTCTAGCACCCGCAGCCAAGGTCCAGAGTTCAATCTGGGTAACTATATATAATGCTGGGCGTGGTGACTCACGTCCCTCAGCAATCAATACTACATACCACAAATGCTGGGCGTGGTGACTCACGCCTGTAATCCCTGCACTCAGGAGGCAGAGACTGGAGGATTGCTGAGTTCAAGGTTTGCCTGGGCTACATAGTGAGCTCAGAGCCAGCCTGAACTACAAAGTGAGACCCTGTCTGAAAAAAAAAAAAAAGAGTATAGATGCCCTGCATTTCTCCCAAGGTGAGACCTAGGTTTTCTTTTAGGTTTCTGGGTCTGTTATTAGTGTTAAACATTACTAGATATGCCCAAAGTGCTAGAGCCCTCTGGATTGTAAGTGACCTGCTTCTCTCTTGATGCTTTTCCTTGTTTTAACACCATCCATCTCAGCAGTTTGCTGGGAAGAGCTGACATAGGTGGTCCAGGGGGAGCCTGCATATGTGGAAATGGCTTGATTCCTGTCTCCCTCCCCTTAGGCCTAGCTGGGTGAACTATAAATAAAATTCTAGGTTGACAATAAATCCCCCCACACACATTTTAAAGACATGTCTCTATTTTCTTCCAAGTTAAAACATTACTTGATGAATATTGATTTTTATTCCTTTTTATGTACAATATTATTTTTCCTACCGTATTCATGTAAGATACTCTCTTTACCCATGGCCTCTTAAAACTTTGCAAATGTACTTCTTACTATGGAGCCATTCTCTTTTATTGTGTCAGGTACTCAGTAAACTCCTTCCATATGGAAAATGTATACTTTCCAGTCTGAGTTTTTTTGTTTGTTTTTGTATTGTGTCTTTGAAATTTCCTATTTTGTTTATTCTTTGTGAAATTCTTATAAGAAAGATATTAGGCATGTGGTTTGGTTTTCAAATATTTCCTTCTCTTTTCCATCAAGATATCCTAGCTTTCATTTATTTTGACTTAAAAAAAAAAAACTATACCATCAAATTATTATTTCAAATGGTCTTCCTGCTGTGATTTTTAAAATAGTGCTGTACTCTTGTTCTGTGGCTCAGTATCTCCTTCTGTCCCTCTCAGCAAAATTAAGATTTTCTGAAATGTCTTTTTGCTGCCAGCACCCTCCTCCAAGCCACTTTCAGTTTATCTGTGCTCCTCAGTGGAGCCACCTACTGGTAGACCCTCTAGCAAGGAACTGGCCTCAGGCCAGTAGTTTTGGGTTTAATATCCACAGGAGCCAATGGGGCTCTCCAGGGCTCTCTCACCCTGGCTGCCATCATTCTGGAAGCAAGCCTAGTGGGCTTCGCCATTGAGCATGGAAATTATCAGCCTGTTTTTCCCAGAGTACCTCAGTTCTCTCCAAGGCAGAGACTGGAGCTTTCTCCAAAACCTAAACTTGTTCACACCAAATGAGATCAGAGAATTCTGCAGTGGGGAGTGTCTGGCTTTTAACTGAATCATTGTGTTCAGCCCTCCTCATCCCTTCCTTCCTCAGGACCCTGCACCTGTTTTCAAGGACTTCCTTGGGCTCAGCTATGTGAACCTGCTTAGTTCCATCTGTCATACTGTTTTGCAGACACTTAGATCTCAGCTTTCTTCCTACATCAGTTATCACCTCTTCTTTCTTCTCCAAAGAAGATTCCATCTCCTGCCTCTTATATTTCACTTATATCTACATATGTTTAGTCATTGTGATTTAGACCTTTTGAATCCTTTACTATCATTTTTGAAAGACTGAAGAAAAACTTAGAGATTAATATTGATCAACTTGAGTAGACTGATAAACAGCTAGAGAAGGAATCAGTTTGTCCATGTATGAACCTCATCAACAGATTACCTTATTGAGACCCCAATGAGCTACAAGAAGGTGGGTGCCCACCTAGAGGAAAGTCACCGAGGGGAGACCTGGAAGTGTATCTGAGCCCTGCCCCTTTCCACTCCAGCTTCCCCTGTGCTCTGCTTCTTGGCTGCCGTGAGACAAGTAGCTTTCCTCCAGCACACTCTTCATCTTGGAGCCAGCTGATCATGACCTGAGCCCTCTAGAACTATGAACTGAAAGAAGACTTTCCTCCTTTAAATCATGTGTGTCAGGTGTTTTGTACCAACACTGCAGGGGTGACTAGTGTATCAGCCCTCCACCTGAGCTGGTTTTGACCATAAGAGTCATACGGCAGGAAAGATGATAAATATTACTTTCAAAGCCAAGGACACCAGGCTATGTTTAATACTGCCATGTTGCCTCCACAAACACAAGCAGCTGGAATGTGAGATGCTGCTGCTGGGCAGAGTGAGATCGTGGAGGTCGACCCCATGATACACCACACAGAAGGGACTTCTTTGGCCCATACCCCAGGTAGAGGAGTAAGCAAGAAATGGATGATGATTTGCCCCACCGTCCCTCAAATGCAGGACGCCAAGACTAGACCACGTACACCCTAATCCTCAGGCCTGTGCTATCGGCTCCCCTCAGTGTCAGCGTTCCTCTCCACTGTTATCCCTGTTTTCACCAATATTGCTCAAGAACACACAGCCCAGAAACTGGGTAGATTTGCTCTAGAACATAAAAAGGATTGGGCCGGAGGGTTAGCTCTGTGGTTCCGGCACCTGCCACGCAAGCGCAAGGTCCTGAGTTCGATCCCCGGTAACCACATATAATGCTGGGTGTGGAGACACGCCCACCAACAATCAACACCACATACCGTGGTAGCTCATGCCTGTAATCCCAGCACTCGGGAGGCAGAGACAGGAGTATTGCTGAGTTCGCGGCAGCTTGCCTGGGCACCAGAGTGAGCTCAGGGCCAGCCTGAACTACAAAGCGAGACCCTGTCTCAAAAAAAAAAAAAAAAAAAAAAAAAAAGGATCATATCTTCGTATTTTCTTAAGGCTGCTACTTAGACACTTAGGCCTGGTTCAGTTTTAGCCAAATACAGTGGGTCTCTGGGTACCCAGTTTCTGCAGCTAGACTCAATTACACTGAATGAAAGTGTTCAGGAAAAAACTGATGCGTGTACTGAGCACATGAGACGTTTTCTTGCCCTCAGTCTCTAAACAGTGCAATAAACAATGACCTATACAGTATTGACATTGTACTAGATACTAAAAGTAACCCAGAGATGATGACAGGTGTCACTCATGCAGATGTCACATCATTGAATAAGGGGCTTGAGCACCTGCAGAGTCCACAGGGTCCTGGAACCTGGCCCGCAACTGTGTACTACAGGAAGATTATTAAAGAAAAGGGCACCAGATTTTCACCTTTGTATGAAATTCTGGCCCCAGACAGCTCTCAAGGAAAAGCTGAGCCACTCTGTCTAGCAGGGGCAATGCCGCTCCCTTTCCGTGGTGGTGGGAACAGACAGGAACAGACTCCTCATCACACCAAGTGGGTGGGCATGGCCCAGCATCCGCCCAGACTCCTGCCCAGATGGTGGCCCACCATCCCCTGCAGTATTGCTCCTCCCATTTCCTGTGCCCTTTTCCTCCCAGCCTGGGGGCCTCTCCCCAGCCCTCTGCAGAATGAAAAGGCTACTCTTCTCTTCTTGTAATCTTTCGAGACTGTGAATACATATCTATTGATTTGCATTTGGTGGCAGAAGAGGAGAAAGGAAGGGGGAGGAAAGAGAAAACCACACAGTCACACATTCCCTGAGGCCTGGACTCCCTGGGACAAGCTCCAGCCATGGCAGAGAATTTTAACTGGGTCCCTTTCTGCCTCTGAAGCCCACAGGCTCTCAGATCCCCAGCTGTTGCGCAGGCCCACTCAGCTCCTCCCGGGCTGTCCCTCCTGCCCTCCTGGGCTCCCACTGCTGACACTGACAGTTTATGCGAGGGTCTGGACCTGTTTTCTGGGAGGAGAGGAGCACAAGAGAGGTAGGAGACTTTGCTGTCAGCTGAAGCTGTCCCAGGGACTCTGTGACAGTGCTCGTAGACAGCTTGGAATCACACAACATGGTGACTCTCCAGGGTCTAACCCTAATTCCTCTTTTCCCAGAGACCAGCACTTAATAAACCGGAGATGTACAAGTTATGTAAAGGATTCACTCAGACCCATCCCAGTGCCACACAGAGGCTGTAGAGCCTCTGCCTTGCCCCTGGCATCCTGGGGACCAGCTGCTAATATTCTGTGTGGTAAGAGTGGCCCAGGATTCCACAAGGGTCTTCAACTCAACATGCACCTCCCTCTGTGGAAAAGGCAAGCCAGTGTCTAATCTGGTGCCACTAAGCTTATTTTTGAGTACTATTTACTTATTGCTGAGTCAGCGACCATGGCCGAGCAACCACTATATGCCCTCGGAAGCTGAGGCCCCTCAGAATGAACCTTGAGAAAGACCAACCATGACCTTAACACAGGGCTCATGTTTCCTAGAGAAAGATGGACCAAGCCAAGTGACAAGTGGAAAGGCCTCTGGGAAAACAGGACTGTTGTGCAAACGCCTCTCATCTTTGTTGTAATGGGTGATAGGAGAATTTGCAGTCTTATGTGTGTGCTTTCCCAAGAATGTGCTGGCTATTAGGCAGAGACACTAGGCCATTTAAATGAAATCAGCCGGCACAGTATTTTCAATAATCCCTGCTTTGGTTCAGTCCACATGCACACCTTCTAAAATGAAAACACTGGAGCAGTCGTAATGACAGGGAAAAAACAAACTCCAGCTATATTTGTTTGGCTAGAAATTGTGACTAGCTTGGGATTGAAATGAATCTGATTTCCTCCTCAGCAAAGGGTCGACTTGCTTCACAACAGATCAGTGGCACTTACAAGAAGATGCCCTCCTATAAAATTAGATTCTTCAGGCTTCACTAGGAACCTGTGTTTGACACACTGGCTTCGGCTTTTGATATTTCCTTGAAAGACGAGAGAGCCTCGTCGGCCTCCAAAGTTCAGGTCAACTAAAGACCAGCAAGTTCGGATGTTAACTCAAACATGCTCCACTCAGGAGTCGACTAGTGAACTATATAGTGGTCATGAAGAAAGTCATGGGGAAGCTTTCTTGCTTTTTATACTGAAGTATACGCTGAGTGCTCCATGAAATAAGCAGTTCTCCCCCAGATATTTGCCTGGAACATAGGCTGATAAAAAGAGAAGCCACAATCTAAGGAGAAGGCTGCCAGAACCTTGTCTGGTAGAGCTTAGAGCGCAGCTCAGTATGAATTTGGGCCCCCTTTGTTGTCTTTCCCTTAAATGGTATGGGTTGCTCACTGTTTCCATTATCAGTCAAGGTTGTGAATCGGCCAGGGTGACTAAGCCAAGGCCTAGCACCCTGGAGCAAGGACAGTTATGCACTCAGCCAATGCCGGTGGCCCTCGGCTCCCTTCCAGAGGGCCCTCTTGTTGTCTGACATCAGTATCTCTAAAGTCCACTGCACTGCAGATATGCTTATCTGAGACATGGTGAAGAAAACAATGTCACCAACATGGTGACAAAACCGTTACACAGGAGTTCCGGGGTAAGTTGTTACAGCTACATTCACACACAAAAGGGGCCTCTGCTCAGCAGCTCTTGTTCCCCAAGAAGCCAACAGTGAGGAGCTCACTGACATTTGTACCAGCCAGCTATGAACCATGGAGGCTGACAATCCAAGCGGCACCTCTCGAAGGGTGGAACAATGGGAAGAGCATTCTCAAGGAGCGGCTGCGCGGTGGAAAAGGGGCCAGAGGGACCACTGTTCTCAGGGGAGCTGCGGGGCCCGATGAGAACATCCCCACCTCTCCTGAGAGCAGCACCCGGAAACTAATCACCTAGTCACCACAGCTTCTTCTTTCTTAAAATGCTGGGAGAGGGTCTCGCTCAGTGGTGCAGGTGGGACTCAAACTCACAAGCCTCAGTCTCAGTCTTCCGTGGTGCTGAGATTGATTACAGGCCTGTGCCACTGTGCGCGGCTTAGGCACATGTCTTAAAGGTGCCACCACTTCAACACAGCCTAATTGGGACGGAGCTTCCAACCTCTCCCCAAGCGAAACTGTACCGAGGTTGTTCTGCAGGGCTCTGTGGTGCCCTTCTGGGTATCTCAGTACGCTGAGCCCAAAGCTTTCACGTTTCTAAACCAGGTGCCGATAACACTGACCTCCCGAGAGGGAGGCTCGTGCTCCACAAGGCTTTGAAAGTGAAGCGGGGACGTGAGAAGTCACTCACGACCTTTCCAAATACTCCAAAAAGAGGCCCAGCAGGGAATCAGCTTCGTCCCTCATTCTGAAGCTCGGTGGGCATCAGGACAGTCAGCAGCACAAGGTGCAGCGATGGTGTGCGGGGTGATGCTGAGGAAGTGGGGGTGAAAATAAGAGTAGCATTCTCCCAAGGCAAACTCAAGCAGGAAAGAAACTCTTCTGAAAAACAACGGCCACCGCGTCGCTCAGCTTGTTTGCCATGATGCTTCGTTCCTGCCTCCTTCAGTACAGACTTCGTGAGAGCAATTCTCAGGCGGGAAGATAGTGTGAAAAGCCCCTGTGCCCACAACGATGAGAAGCCAGAGAAGGAGGGAGATGGTGGGCAGTGAAGCAGCTGGATCCTCAGAATGAAAACCAGCAGGATACTGGTCAGCTCCGACATCAGAGGACAAGGTGTTGGAAGAAAGAAGCTACCTAGGAGTGTGGTCCCTTCACAGCAGAGGCAGAGGCAGGGCCTGGGGCACAAGGTCTCATTTGTGTGCAGGGTCCTCGAGATGCTCTGTGTAGCGGGACATGGGCGCCCAGCTCCCAGGCTGTGCCTGAGACCTCTTATGCTCTGACTGTCTGGAGAGAAAAAGGGACACGTAGGCCGCTTACCTAGCATAAGCCTCTGAGCCTCCCGCAGGCCCCTGATCGTACATGCGGCCTTTGCCTGTGCAGCCTCTTGACCATTCTCATCTTCCTCAAACCCTGTGCTCTGCCAGCTCCTGTGCTCTGCAGGCCCCTTGCCTTGTGCTGCACTGTTGTAAACATCTGCATGGCTGGTGATGTCCTTACCCACGGCAGCCCTGTTTGCTTCCACGATCCCTTCTTCCGATTTTGCATTCCAGGCTGAGGCCCT
The DNA here is from genome assembly GCA_004025085.1 of Thryonomys swinderianus. Classification (NCBI taxonomy): domain Eukaryota; kingdom Metazoa; phylum Chordata; class Mammalia; order Rodentia; family Thryonomyidae; genus Thryonomys; species Thryonomys swinderianus. The sequence goes on from PVIC010000024.1 coordinate 214,835, forward strand.
CTCAACACCATTGTCCTGCAGCTTGGGTCCCACAGAGGCATTCATTAAACACTAGCTGAGTGGATGAACTCACAAGTGGACCAGTGAGCTTCCCAGCCTTCCACACATCCTCAGAGGGGCAGCTACACCCACAAACTCTGGGATCAGATAGGCCTCACCTGGAGTCTGGCTAAGGGGAATGCAGTGGATTCCCTCACCTCCCTGCCACTCTACTTCTGTATCCAATGCATTAGAATATGAATGTTCCTACCACTGAGCAGCCTTGAGGAATAGAGAGAAAGCCATAATGCGCTTCGCTTAGCACTTCTGAGCTCGAGAAAGGGCGGCTGTTGTCCTTGCCGGTCCAGTGACAACCAGGTTTGTTGATGTCTAACGATTCTCAACCCCAGACTGATCCTCAGACGCCTGCCCAGGAATTTCCCAGCAAGCCCTGTGGGCAGAAGCCATGGCTCCACACCCCCAGAGTGCCCTAGGGCCAACCGTGTCTCAGGATTTTACTTCAGAAATTACAAATCTGTGCAATGGGACAATAGAGTAGCTCTATCCTCAGGCTGAGATGAGAAATAAGTGACAACTCCTATTAGGCACGGTGTCTGTAGTATATAAAGCCCCAGCCCCGCAGATCCCAGCCTCAGCTCTCACCCTCATTGTGAGGCCATCCAGTCAGCACTCACTGAGCAGCCTGCTGGATGCCATAGAGGGCACCAGAGAGACAACAGAGAGCAGCACCAGATTAGGTCCCTGACCTGTTAAAAATCTAGAGGATGCAGCTGGGCGTGGTGGCTCATGCCTGTAATCCCAGCACTCAGGAGGCAGAGGCAGGAGGATTGTTGAGTTCGAGACTTGCCTGGGCTACATAGTGAGCTCAGGGCCAGCCTGAGCTACAAAGCGAGACCCTGTCTCAAAAATTTAAAAAAAAAAAAATCTAGAGGATGCGGATGTTTTGCTAAATCACCAAGCACACAGGGATAGATTGTGGTGGTGGCCATTCCCGGGACTTCAGGGAACACTGTATTAAGAGAGAAGAAATGAGGTGTCTGAGCTGGTTTTACAGGACAGAGAAGGTGAACCTGGTGGATACCACCCTAGTGGGAAATGACTACTTGAGGGACTCAAGGAAGCCTCTGCAGCCAGGCATGGAGGGTGGCAGGTGGTGTCTGAGGCAGGCCCTGCAAAGCTGAAGCTCTCTGCACAGCCTGGGTTCTGCCTGGAGGGTGCTGGGGAGGCCCGGAGGACTCTGAATGGCACAGAGCTCTCTGGGTGCAGTGTGAAAATAGCCTGAAAGTGGACTGGTGCAGATGTGCTATTGCCAAGGTGCACTGTGGCAGGCTTTGTCTGAAGTGCTGGCTAGTGGTGGCGAGGGTGGGCATCCCTGGGTGCATGGAGGTTAGAGGCTCAGAAGGTGCAATTGACAGGATTTGGTGGTGATAGAGAGTTTGCAGAACTGACAGCACAGGCACTTGATTATTCTGGATGGGCTTAGAATCACTGACTAGGAAAGGATAGCAGGTTCAGTGCAGCCAGAGAAAGTGGAGATGGGAAGGGTGGGAAGGGAAGAGTACACCAGCTAAGGCTGGAGGCCAGCTGTCCACTCACAGGTAGTGTGAGCTGAAACTTGTTATTACTCAGGTATTTATCACTCAGGTATATGGTGGATCATAACCAGGGCCCTGCTTATGCTAGGCAAGCACTCTACCACTTAGCTTTTATCTTGAGACAAGATCTCACTAAATTATCCAGGCTGGCCTCAGACTTGAGATACTCCTGCCTCAGCCTCTCAAGTTGCCAGGATGACAGATGGACAGGTGACCTGAAACTCATTAAGCTTGACTTCATTAGTGACCCTGACCCATCTCCCTCTGAGAGTGACTCAGATGTAGTGAGATAATCTTGAGGGTTAGCACAGAACCTGGTGTGAGGCAGGAACTGAGCACTAGTTACTAATAGTTTGACTAGCATGCTGACAGCGACTGCGCTCAAGACATCAAAGGGAGATGTAGAAGAAAACACTCAACATGTAAATCTGTGCTCAAGGGTGAAAGATAAATTTAGTGAACTGTCTTAGTATAGGGGTACTGGAGTCCTTATCTGACCCTCTCTGGATTTTTTTACAGGTTCCTGTAATTGAAACCATTACCTCCTCAGGGGAAAAATATAGAAGTAGGAGCTTTGTCTATGCTCACCCCTCCATTTCTCGCCCACTGGGACAAGAGATTCATTTGTTTAGAGAGATGACAAAGGCCTGACCATCTGAGTCTTTGGTTCTCCCTCAGACAGTCCGGGGTGGGGGGGTCTCTGCTCACATGCATCTACTCTCCTGTCTTCTCCTCTTCCTTTCCTCTCCCTCCTTCTCTTCCTCTTCTTTTCTTGCTGCCTTTTTCTCTTGGAAAGACTATCTCAGCTCTGTGTACTTGCCCTGCTGTCCCTGTCTCCTGCTTGGCCCTTGAAGGTCCTGTCTGCGGGAGAGACCAACATCAAAAGTGGGGAACTATTCTGTCCATGGCTGAGTAAATATAATCAGGAGGGAGGAAAGAAAGGATCAGGTGAAAAGCCCATTCCAGACCTGAACCAACGCTGTGCTCTCCGGCTCAGCACCACCCCTCAGGGCAGACACCTGTGGTTCAGCTGTTCATCACGTGATACCTCGTATTTCTCACTTCAGGACCTGTGGGGAACGAAGTTGTAATGGGGTCCACTGAGCCCAACAGTAATGGTTTCTGCTGCTGGCGTCAGTGAGGTAATGTTGGGGAAAAATATTCAGAATTGAAAGAATCCTAGTACTAAATCTTAAGCAAAAAGCTATTTTAAGGACCGGGGAAGAAAAGGACTAATCAAGGATATTAGAGGAGGGGAAATGGATGGGACAGAAGAAAGAGAGGGGACTGGAAGGGTGGGGATGAAGGGACTGGAGGAAGGATTCTGATGCAGAGAGGGCTGTGAGAAGGGGTGGAAGAAACCAGTAATCAACAACCGGAAACTACAAGAAACAGGGTGTGATGAGTGCTAACTTTCTCCTACTAGAAGATCACTGGTGAGGTCATTAATAGTCTTGATAAAACCTTTTAGCCAGGTGTGGTGCTGCATGCCCATGCTGGGAGGCTGAGGCAGGAGCACTGCAGAGGTTGGCCTCAGCAACTTAGCCACTTACCAAGATTTTTGTCTGAAAATAAAATAATAAAAAGGGCTGAGGATGCAGCTGAGCACTAAAGTGCTATGTTCAATCCCTACTACCACAGTAGAGATACAAGCAAACTCTTTTGTAGGAAAAAAAAAAACCAGGAGCCAAATTTTTGTGGGTTTGGGATAAATGGAAGGGAAAGACAGGAGAAAACATATAAAGAATTTAGCTAATGAAAGGCAGAGTGGTTCCTTATCTCTCCAGACCCCAACTCAGATCTCTGTCTCGAAGAAACACTAAGCTTTCATTTCACAGCCAGCCTGAAAAAACTACTTTTGTGGGTCTGATTGCCCAATTTAACCCCACTCCCCTCTGACCATGGACTGTGGGAATGGGACTAAGGGGATTTCTTCTCAGAATCATGTTGAAACACAGTGTATCACATAAATCAAAGTCCCATCTCAATTGATTCACTTGACCTTGAATTCCAGCACACTCTACCAAAAAACATGGATCAAGCCATTGTGCTTTCCTGGCAAGAGCCCCAACGAGGCATCCCAGTCTCTTCAGAGACATTTCAGTGCTTGTCATATTTTCCTTACCGTACACAGCACAATATGCAACTGTTTTGTCTTTACCTATATGCTGTGGCAGGGATTAAATCACCAGTACTGTTTCATGTAGGAGGAACTCAATGAGAGGCTGTAAAATAGCAGAGACACCGATAGCACTCTCCTTCCTGTCAATGGTGACAATGGAGATTTCTGTGCTGGCCACAGTCCTGAGGATGCTAAGGAAACATGGTGACTGGAAACACGGTGCCTGGGTGGGGTCCTGAGACAGGAAAAGCCCACTATGGAGAGAACTGGCAAATAGCCAGGGTCCCCAGTCTAGGGGCCAACCCTAACTCCAATGCCCTTGTTCTGCTTTCTTAAGAAGAATGGAGATGTACAATCCTCTCCTACAAAGCAGCCCAGCACCCGGTGAGGACAGAGGAGTCCTACTCTCTATATGCTTATGTCTCCTCATGGAACAGTATTTTTCCTTTGAGAAAGCGTTTCAACAGAAAAAGCATTCTCCTTGTACGTCCCCCACTTGGTTTTCCTTCACAGGAGACTGCTTAGATGTGAGAAGAGTTCTGCTTGCAGAATGTGTAGGGAGTTTGGTTATAGCTAATCCCACCAGTTCCATGTTTAGAATCTTGTCCTCATGTCTCAATATTTCCATGAAAAGCATATTTAGCAATCATATGGCAGCAAGGCCTGCACGGGGAGTCTCTAGTCTTGTCCCTTTCTTATCCGATCTGGATCTCCTGTAGCCCCACACACATGAATGCCTTCTAGGAACTATTTGTGTCTTCAAAAGAAGAATGGTGAAGTCATAGCAAGAAGCACATAAATCAATTGGGCAAGAGGGCCAGGGTTAGAAGAAATCCTTAGGTGGTGTTTGAAAGTCACAAAATGGTCTGCAAAATTCTGAGGCTGAATGCATGATTAGGTCCAAAAGCACATTTGCATAGCTTGGAACGCAGGCTGCAGCCAAGCAGCAACAGCAGCAATGGCCACAGCCACACTGAGCCTGTGCTTGCCATGTGCTAAGCAGAGGGTACTCCGTCCTGCCCCCACTCCAGAGGCCCACTCATTTCCATTTCACAGAGGCACGCAGTGACTACCTCAAGCCTACAGAGACATAGCCAGGGCGCAATCACAAGTCTTCTGGCTGCAGAGTCCATGGTCTTAGTCACTTCACAGTCACATTTGAGCTTGTGAACCTGGGTACATAACCCAAATTCTACCACTGCAAGAAAGTCAGAGAGTAGCAATGCAGTGGAAGTGTTTTGTCTGTGTGAATTATTAAGCTTTTATGTGTCACTATGGAGGAGCTACCAAGGTGCATGGGAATAGACATTCAGTGCCTGTCTCTCCTTCTCTCCTTTCTCTCTCTCTCTCTCTCTCTTTCTGTCTTCCTCTACCCCTGATTATTCATGGCCTCCTGCAACCCTTTATCATCAGAAGTTCCCCTGGAAATTTCTACCCACCTATGTCCTATCTCTTGAATTATTCCTGTAGAGTGAATCATTCCAGTCTAACAGGTATTTGAGCAGGTAATAGAACCCAAATCCTTATTTGGAAAAGGCTATACATAGCAATAAATTACATATGTAGGCAACATGCTAAATAGTGGGGATACAAAGATGATAAGCCCTACTCTGATACCAACTGATGTACTAATTAACATGAATAGCTTAATTGGTAATAACGGCTTAAAGCCTTATCCCATCTAGTTAAGATGTTATCATTTTCTTGGGATCTTTCAATGTTCAAAGTCAGTGTGAATTTCAGCACCATTAGCAGATTGGGACAGAGTGGACAGAAGGATAAGAAGAGAAAACTTTCTAATTCCCCTGAACTAAAAACATTCATGAGTACAAGAGTCTTTGAGAGTCTCCTCAAAGCCTCTTGCATGTGGTTTGTCTGTAAGAACAAGACACGTGCCAAGTGCCCAGAATAGTCATGTGTTCATGGCAAGCCTAAGTCTTTCAGAAACACATGCATCAGAAGGGCCCCCATAATATGGAGCCTCTCAGACTGCAGTGTCATGTGAATCACCTGGGCGATGTTTCTACAATTCAGATTCTGACTCAGCACTTCTCAGGTGGAGCCTGAGATCCTCCCTTCCAACAGCTTCCCAGCTCTCCTGACCCTGTGGAACTCACATGGGAGAGACACAGTTCTAGAATCCCTTCCACCACCTCAATTCTACCCAGTGGCCACACAGGCTTGACTGGGTGGATTCTTCTGTGAATGGAAAATTTACTCCCTTTGGCGGAAATCTTTGAAGTAAGATTGTTAGAATGTTTTTTCTTATATTAGGCTTATATCTGTTATCCTCACCGCCTCAGAGCTGACCTACCCAGAGATCGGTAAACTCCTTACATCTACATTCTCACATGTTTGTGATGGGTGGGAGCCCTGGAAATCAACTCCAGTAAGAGGTTAACTGCCGAGGCCCACTGGTTATCTCAGCACTTGGACTCATTTTGCTGCTCTTTGGCTCAATAAATGCAGGATCACGGACAGCTTCCCTTACAGGCTGGGAGAGTAGGAACAGGCCCCCATGGCTTCTTATGCCTGTATTGTTTCGAAGAATTTATGCATCTATAAACTTTTTGCTAAATAGTTCAGTTTCTTCAGAGAGATGGGAAAGGCAATTGCAAGGGAAAATTTTAAGGCGACCCCTTGGAGAACGTGGGTTGTATCCAAACAATTATAGGAGTCATGACCCACTCAAGCCATCTGGGTGGACATGAGGACAACTGGGCACTGAGGTCATATGCCTCCCAGTCTAACCCTCCTCTTAGACAGCTCTGAGCTCTGCAGAGTGTCCTTGTTTCACAGTATACTCTGATGTCCCATGGATTTTTGAGAACCAGTGACATCTCCCTTCATGTTGGCTCTGGGTGAAGGTGAGAGTGTGCATGGGCTGAAACGAAGCAGGTGCATTACCTGTGTGGTCCAGCACAGCTGCTGTGCCTACAAAGGAAAACAGATGTCTGAAGGTCCAAAGTTTTAGCCACAGTTTGTTGGTAGGTAATGAGTGATGTGGGAGGTCAGTGCCCCACAAGACCAGCTCTGACAACTGAGGTGCTGGTGATGAGTGAGCCATGACCCATGTCTGCGAGCCAGATTTCCACTTCTCCAGTGGAGGACAACACTGGGAAGGCAGGGCTGGTGGAGCAGCAAGGCCAAGCCTGAGGCTACTAGGATAGTCCCTTGTGTGGCTACATTTTCCCTGTGAAGAAAAGGGTCGAGAGGGGCCCCCCACTCCTAGCACACACATGCTCCTCACCACCCTGTACCAAATGGAACATTTTCAGGCCCCAGTTATGATTTAAACGAAGCGCTCCACACCAATATTGTGTGGTGCCATCTGTTATTTTATATTTCACGAAATTTGGCCAGTTTTGAAATATTATAATTATATCTCTTACATTACGTATGCAACGCAGACATTTTCTGAAACATAAATACAGTATGTGGGAAATGTGACTGTATTTATAGCCACTGGCTGATGGAAAGCAAAGGGCAGCTGGCATCCGCAGAGAGTCGGGATCCACACGCTGAAAGGGTGCAGGGCCCGGGTCAGGAGCACGCCTCTCCCCACGTGCCTCTGCTCACAGCAGCCCAGTTCCCCTCATCTTCCAGGGAGGTCACGACTGCCACACTGCAAAAGTCCCAAGGTCCGAATGTCCAAACGTCTCCTGTTCTTGGGCTGTAGGGGCCAGACAGAGTCATACTCAACAAGGCCCCACATCGAGGACTGGGCAGAGCATGGGCACAGTCCTGAGGGCAGCTGTGTCACTCCTTTCAGCAGTGCTGCAGAGCAGGAGGAAGTCAGGTCCGTGAGTCAAAGGACCAGGAGGTTGGATGGAACTCTTGGGGATCCCCCAGAGCCCCTGCTGCTGCTGCTGCTGCTGTTGCAGAACTGAGAGCTCCACTGCGCCTGGGGTGCCTGCCAGGAGGGGCGGGTAAGTGGTCGGACCCACTTGGAATCTCAGAGGGTGTGTTCCAGAGTCCACTTCATCTTCAAAGAGAGAAACAGTGTTGTTTACTTGAGTGGTTTTTTTTTTTTTTCCCAAAATGCTCCAAAGTGCTTTGCAATAGCAAAGAGAAGAAAGCAAATGACACGTATTTGAGTTCCCTTTTCTGGCTCTCCAAAACAAAGACGTTATTCAGCGATGAGAGCTGTTTGATAATTCCTTGCTGTTCTGCCGCTGTCCTTACCCTCCTCTCACAAGTGCCACAAACCTTTTTCTCAGAACACTCACTGCTGCTGCTTAGACTTAGCCTGGGAAGAGTCTCACTGGTGTTGCAAGTTTTCGAAAAGAAAAATTATTTAAGTTGCTAACATTTAAAAATCAGAGATTTCACATAAAATTCGGTTTCTCTTGAAAAACCATAAGAACTGGCATCATCAGATGCATATTTCTCCCCAGCCACAATCTGCCTTCCATGAGGAGCAGCTGCCCCTTGGAATGCGGTGTTCTCTATTTCTTCTCCTTTCACTCCTCCACACACCCCACCCTTGCCTATCACCTGCCCAGCCCTTGGCAACACTTAGGTTTATGACTTCCTGAAGTAGGCAATCGACTCCTATGGAGAAATATAGGCTAGAAAATTAAGGCAACTTTTTTTTCCTGATGTAGGGTTGGCGAAGCATTAAAATATATCTATAAACTCTCCAAGAGGAAATTAAAGTGAAATTTACAAGCCTCTTATTTAAAAAAAAATCTTCTGAAAGCGAAAAGATAAATCTCCTCCATAGGCCTTATTTTACTGTATTTTAGTCAACTGTTTATTTATTGTCCTTTACCAACAGACTGTTGGTAAAGCAATTTTACGGCACAAGTCAAGTTAATTTTCCTTTGCACACCGATGTCTCTAACAATGTCTGGGGTATGGGAGACCATAATCCATGGGGGAAGGGGAGGAATGAAGAATTCAAAAGCCAGAAGCTCTGAGCTGGACCCAGGCTGAAGAACATCTCTTCTCCAAGACCCTCATGGATGAGGCTCCCAGTTTTGTAAGGCCCAGAAAGGATGTGATCCGCATCCTGGCTGCTTAGGGTGCTCAGTTCCCCTCTGTCCAGCAGCCAGCTTCCTGCTGCAGGGCAGCCGGATGTCCACACAGACTTCTGAGCCCAACCTGTGTGACACGAAAGTGGCACCTGCTTCTCAGCGAGTCACTCATTGCCCACCGTGGTCCAGCTGTGGCTTCAGGGGGAGAAGCCCTGGAGGTTGGATGCTACTGAGCTTGTGGCTTCAGCAGGGTGCACATGGCTTAGCAGGGCCCGGGGCAGGTGGGCTGAGAGGAAGTTCCTGCTTCTCTCTGATGCTAGTGCTGGATGTGCCTATTTACAGACAGCACAACTTCAAGAGCATCACATGTTTATCCCATTTATTAAAAACTCTTATGGTAAAATATCTTCTAAGAGACTGGAGGTAGTGAGTGAGTGTGTGTGTGTGTGCATGTGTGTGTGTGTACCTGCATGCGTGTTTGTGTTTATGTGAATATGAGAATGTGGTACCGAGGATTGAATGCTGGGCCCTTGAAATGAGCTACATCCCTACCTTTTAAAATTTTTTTAAATTTTGAGACAGGTTTCTGTGAGTAGGCTAAGTTGCCAAGGCTGGGTTTCAACTTGTGATCCTCCTGCTTCAGCCTCCTAGAGTTTTGGGCACCCTGCTAAGGCCGCTTATACCTGCCACCAGATAACCTTCCTTAAAAGGCCAGTCTGATCACACTGTTGCCCTTCCATAGAAGGCCATTGTTTCCCAGGCCCTGACATCATATGGACCCAGTAGATATTTATGCCTCACTTTGCCCTGCATCATGGGTCCATGTCACAATCTTTTAGTGTGGCATGAAAGGTCTCCCAGTGTCTGAACTTTGCCTGTCTCTTCAAGATATCCTCCCTTCTCACCCACTTTGCTTTCCACCTTCTTGTCAGGTGAATAACTCTGCGTTCACCTTTACAACTGGGTCTTAGCACATGCAGTTACCTTTCCTGAAATATACCTGTCTAGATCTCTCTCTGCCTCCCTCCTATTTACCTGTCAAATCTCTTAACCTTGGGCCTCCTCTGCAGGTGCTGGATCTAAATATTTCATGAATGCATATCTATACACACACACGCACACAAAACAAGTGCACCCACTTAAATGCCTGGTGTATTGCACTCACATCGCATTCACAAATTGGGAACAAGAAAGAAAAAGCCGGGGTTTTTAATTCAAATGCTTTAGACGTTTTAGTCACCTGGACTATCCCATGACAAATGGTATCTACCAATCTTGGATATTTTCTGCATCCAAATCCAAGTCAGTACCTAACTTGGCTCCTTGAATGCGTGCTTTGGTGGAGCTGCTGCTTTCCTTAGGCTTAGAGAAACCTATGAGGACCGGGACAGAGTCGTTTTCAAAGTCTGAGTTCTGCTTTTCAGAAATGTTTGATCTGACCTAATCAAAGAAACTGCCACACCTGTCCCTACCCTCGCCAACCACCAGACTCTACCATCCTTGTTCCGCCAAGCTCAGCTTCGTGGCCTTGGCTCCCTTGTTCCTGGGACTCTGTGAAAGAGCATGCATCCCAGCTCATTACTCTTCAGCCCCTCTGCCTTTTTTGCTTTACTTTCGAGTATTTTTCAGTAACCAACATGATGTGCGTTTCCTTGTCCATGTCTACCCTCCCCTGGGATGTAAGTGGACATGTCTTATTTCTATGCACCCTCAGTGCCTAGCGATGGAATTGGCACACAGTAGAGGCACAGGTGCTGGGTGGACTGGAGTAGTACGAAACAGCAGTGGAGGCACTGACAATTTGATAAAGCCGTGGCAAGCAGGACCCATCCCTGTGATGTGGCTGGTGTTCGCTATAATAAAAATCCTTTTCATTAAGAGCAATAAATCTACTTTCATTTAACTGATTTAAATGACAGGTAGTTAGAATGGTTATTTATGCCTTTAGTACAGTCTTAATAGGAGAGAGAAAACCGTGTAATCTACAGGGGAGAGAGTTAGTCAAAAGCTAAGATCTGGATGTTGGCCAGGCCACAAACTGTTACACGCCTCTTTATAAGAAGCCCCTCACTGCCTGAGGCCCCAGTGATGAGCTCATCCCAGTGATGAACCTCCTTTCATGGTGTCTTTCTTTTACCATCACCTCCTAACCAGAGTGACTGGAGGCAGGGAGTGTGGCCTTCTCTGCATAGCCAGCCACACCCTGTGTAGGTACCTGGTGAGTAGTAAATGGATTGACAGACACAAAGCTTGCAGTCAGGTTGATGCGACAGAGTGAGCACTGGACTTAAAGGACAAGAGCTGCCCAGCACTTGCAACTTGCTTGCCTCAGGATGCCTGGCAGTTCCTCTACTTTCTGAGGTGAAACAGTAGCATCCTGTTTTCTCTCTCACCAAGGCCAGAGGGGTGGTGCGGGTGTGTGTGTGTGTGTGTGTGTGTGTGTGTGTGTGTGTGTGTGTGTGTGTGTGTGTGTGTGTGTGTGTGTGTGTGTGCGCGCGCGCGCGCATGCGCAGGGGTATGAATGAGGCAAATTGGCGCGTGAGCTAGAGCTCTTGACTCCCAAGACTGACTCAAAAAGCACAGAGGCAGCTGAAATTAATCACAGGGCCAACAGTCCAATTACGAGCTGATCCCAGGTGTTCCCAGGTACAGTGCCTGCAGCAGCTTTAGTGGGCACAGGGGGCAGTGCTGTGGTCTGACCTGCTGTGGTCTGGGTCCTTCATCCCCTGACTTCCTGCCTTGTACTCCGACCTTCCCACTGATGTGTGTGCTGCCTGGTGCTGCACGGAGGAAGCCTTTTGTTGCTTAGACTGTAAAGTTTCCTTTCCATGGCTTGGAACTAAGAACTGTGCTGGATGTGTACAGTCCTTCTGGACTTGGGCTCCTCTTCTGACATGCAAGGGCAGCGATCCTTACTTTCTGCATTGATGTGAGAGTTAAATAATTATAGCAAGTTCATTCTACAACAACCAGAAACACATAACACACATGCAGTGAGTCTGACTTTTCTTCCAACACGCTTACCATGCTCTGGGCCAAGCCAGTCTGAGGAAGCGGGTTCTGTTAGTTGCCTCGATGCAGGGATCCCCAGAGCAGCTTTGTGTGAATGTTTGTGAGCAGTAAAACAATGTTTACCAATCTGCCAGCAGCACAGGCTTAATTAGTGTTTGCAAACTACTTGACATCCTTGAGAGAAAGGTGCCACCCAAGCACAGGCCAGTATCGTAATCAGCTGGTAGCACACAGGCCCGCCTGGAATGCAGCAGGTATACCGAGGCCTGAGGGACCCAAGAGCCCTTTCTAAAAACCAGCTTCACTGAGATGTAACTCAGTGAGCATCCAGGGCACTCACTTAAAAGGTGTGATTTGCAGGTACGCAAGCATTGCTGCAGTACCAGGGATCGAACACAAGACCTTGCATTGGCCAGGCAGGCGTGGCACCACTGAGCTACATCCCTGACCCAACTGCAGTCAGTTTAGGACATCTGCATCACCTTGAAGCGAAATGAATTATCCTCACTCCCCCATCTTCCCCAGCCCTAAGCAACCACCCACTGCTCTCCTGGCCATCTCTATTTGGGCATAATTCTCAGTTGTTCACACAAACAGCATCAAGTGATACACTGTCTCTTTCATGTGCTGGGTTCCTTCCACTTAGCTAGTGTTTCCAAGGCCCATCCGTGCTACAACACACACCAGAACTGTGCACCCACCTGTGACCAAAGCCTGTCTGCTTGTGTCATGTCCACTGTATGAATACACCACATTGTGTTTGCCTGTCCATCTGCTGTGAACCATTAGGGCTGCTATACTTTCTGGCTATCATGACAAGCACTGCTATCAATACTTATGCACCAGTACTTTCCTTGCCCTGCCTGGGTCGGTGTCTCTCCCACAGTCAAAGCATTTCTAGTTTCTGTCTAGGCAGATACCAGCTGAGGCTCTATCCGCAGCCCCAGCCTCTTCTCTCCTGGGCTTGGTAGATTTTACAAGTACATGTGCAGCCTCCTCTGTTAGTCATCCACCCAGGACGGGGCCTCACAACCCTCTCCTAATCTATCAAGTGTCATTATCCTGTGTTCACATTTGAAAGAAAATTAATCTGATTTGGTCCTGACTTGTTGATATATGTCTAAGACTATAGACTGAAGTTTAAATTTTAATATGTATCCTGAAAAATATTCATATGATAATTTTGCACACTCATCACTTGGAAAATTAGAGTACTTACTAATAAGCAAAAGTCAGAAGTATATCACTGAACTGCAGAATGGTTCTCAAGACAGTGTTTTGTAGGGTAGTATGCCCAGTGCCCGCCAGCCTACAGCGTCCTTTTGTCTTTTACCAGGTCCTACTTGCACACTTACACTATCTGCCTATAAGTTGTGGGATTTTGAACTGGTAATCTCTTAGATAAGAGGTCACCAGAAAGAATCTTACTTCTTGTGTGAACTTAATGTATCCGTGCCGCACCAATCTCTGTGGAGTAGTTACAAATCCTTCTGTAGGGCCGTGGTTGGTGAACAGGCCAGTTCACGTGGCAGTCCGCCAGACACACATTTACGTCATATCCACTACCGGGGGAACTCTGAGTGGCACTGACCATCTTTGCAAATCAGTTTCTTTGTGGAGAATATCAGCATAGCATAGTGACTTTGCTGAGTTCCTATGATGAGGAACTGAACTGGAGGACATTAAAACTTATATTATTTTTAGTACTTTTCCTCCCACATTAGCAGAGACGCAGCCGTACATACTTGACAAGCAACACTTCTCAGTTTGAAGAAATGGAGAGGTAGCAGCTCAGAGATCTTGCAGAGCAATAAGACAGTCTTGGGTCCTGTTGTGATGCTCCACCCCTCCGTGTCTGCTCCCTCCCCCTGTGATACCTCCCATATACTCGCATTACCCAGAATGCCACTTACTAGGGAACCAGACCTTTTAATGCTCTCGGGGGTGGGGTACAGCTAGGCAAGCACTCCACCCACTAAACAATGCTCTCAACGATGGTTAACTAGAGTTGTGCTGAAGGAAAAAGAGAGAGATGGCATCTGTGCTGTATGCAACACCTTCAGTGGCAGTGTCTCTTGGGTCAGCCCGGCCCTGGAATGGGCTGTGGCAGTCATCGCCAATGGTATCCATTGCAGTGAAAATGAAGATTTGCCCGAGGATTGAGAAGACACCTCTCAGGAAAAAAGCCCAGGCCTGGTTCTCCATACCAGCAGGCGGCCTCCCAACTACTACTGAGGGAGCTGGGCTTTTCATTTCAATGGCATTTCTTTTCTAAAAATGCATTTTAGAATTCAGATGTTCCATTAATTCATACTGGAATTTATAGTGGTCTTTACCACAGTTGTTAGATGTTTAGAGTTCTATTATTTATTTAGAAGTCCTTGGAAAATAAAACACACCACAGAATTGAAATGCAATATTCTCACTAGTAGTAACAGGTTGTTTTTTTTTTTTTTTTAAGAAAAAAGGGAACAAAAAATGATAATATGTTTCTTTTGCTTAAAATTTACAATAGGCTTTTGATAGGAAAAAGTGTATTGTTTTCCTTGGGCCCTGAAAGCCAGACCCCTGTCTTCCCCGGGGGGTTTACTTCCCCCAGGAATCTTCCCACCCCCTAAGGGGAGACAGGAAGACTGGCTCAAAGAAGGCTGGGATGCCATTTCCTGCCAGACAAATGCTAGACTTCTGCTTTCTGAGATAAACAACGTCCACATAAGGTAGAAAGTAGTTTCTGACAGGTGATGACTTGAGAAAGGCAAGCCAAGAAATAGTCACTAGACTACAGTTTGCTTCATAAAACACCAAATTCTCTGAAAGAGCTGTGGAAACCTGGCCTGGAGAACAGCTCTCCCATCCCTAGAAAGCGTCCAGACTGCCAGAGGCATCCAAGAAAGTAAATAAAATCAAGCAATATCACATCCTCTCATTCTCTTTATCTTTATTTGTAATGGTTTGCCACATGTATTACATTTCCTAACTGTTACTTATCTGTTATTCATCTCCATCTTCGCTCAGACACCTGCAGTGACAGCTCCACACTGGCTCCATGGTCTTACTCTGGAGGCACTGCAGCACTGACCCCCGACTGACATCCCTCCTCCTCTGTGACGGCCCATGCTGACACTCCAACGTCTCGAAGGCCTTCCCAGCTCCAGCCTCTGCACAGTGTAGGTCTGGAGAAGAATCCTGGGTCCTGGCTGCTTTCCTTAAACCAGCTCTAGCTCCGCTTCCGGGGTGTGTGGTCTCTGCCTTCCCCAGCCATCTGCCTTCAATGTTCTCTAGCACCTCCGAAAATATTGCCTGTATTCATCCTTCGCCACTTTATATGTGCCATCATTTTTCAGTAAGAAAGGGACTATCTATCTTGCTCCAATGTTTGTTCCCAACAACCAATATACTTCTCTATCTCTAAGAAAAAAGTGCCAGAAATATTTTCCGAGACGTTCAGCAGTAGGAAATTCCTTGCCCAAAGTTGTGAAGAGCCTTCTACTTGTAGCAACCAGATAATTCCCTCTTTTCCCTAAGCCTCTTCTCAGCTGCTGTAGCCAAGAAGCTCCTGGCCTTCTCTGCCTTCCCCACAGAAACAACTAGGGCTGGAGATTGATTCAAACAAAGGAATCAGGAGCTCTCATGTAGATGGTGTTCCCAGGAGGCAAGACTATGCCAAAGCCAGTTTTCCCTTTCAATACGTTTGGCTGGAGCCGCCTAGCTGGTGGTCAAAGCCCATCTGAGAAGCAACCATTTCAAGCAAAGGTCTACCTCTCTGAGAAGGGAATTTGGCAAACCTGAGTTGCCACGGTAACTGGGCTCCCAGCTTCTACATTTCCTACTTGTGTTTTTTAGTTTGGAGTTTATGTTTTGGAAAGTCTCCCTCCTTCCATTTAACCTCCAAATGTGTGAGAAAATATCTGCCAGGGGAATTAAGGGAACTCGTGTATAACTGACTAGGGACCATAGGGATTTGAAGGTCTCTCAGACTGAAAAATATAACACACAGAACACGGAATCTAAGAAATAGGACATTAGGACTGAGGACTATGGTTGATTTTCCAGGTCTTTCTGCAGTCTCCTCTTTTATTTAACTAATCCTTCACATGCCATAATGACCATTTTCATTTTTATAAGAAAAGGCATCAAGAATCATACATTTTGGGGATATGGAAGCATTTAAAAGAGACACAGAGCTTAAAATGTGCTCAGAAAGATATTTGGCATGTAGTTAGTCCCCAATTCAGTCAGCCTATGTTCATAGCAGCCTCAAAATACCATAAATCACTCAATATATCAGCAGAACATAGTATGGAGACTGCAAAAAAGACATTCCCAAGAGGACTTGAAGACCACAGGACATGGGTGAGAAAGCTGAATGCTTGTTCCAGCCCCATTATTTTCCAGTTAGTAGCTCCTGCTCTGAACTGCTAGTCAAGGCTCCCTCTGAAAGAGATGAATGATAAGCCAGGGGCTTGGATGAAGTCTTCCCTGACAAGGTTTTGTCCTGAGTTTCTATGCCAGATTTAAGGCTGCAGTGAAAATAGAGTGCCCTAACTTTACCAATTATAGCAAGAATGCTGCTTATCTCTCCTGTTAGCTGCTAAAATGTCTCAAGGGTTCAGATTAGAAGACACAGACAGAAAGAGGGAAGAGTTATTAAATTCTGAGCCTGACACAGACAAAATTTAGAGATAAACAGATAAGAAATAGAACATCTTAGGTCTCAGCTAAGAGATCAAATTGATGATGTCATTAGTAACTTTAGGGTACAGGAAACAGGAAACTCAATATAAATGGAGAGAATTTATAGCATTGTATTCTGCACATATGTCACATTATGTATATGACTACTCTGTATATAGTCTTAACACTCATGCATTGAAGTGGTATTGAATACACAACTATCACTTAACTATGCAGGTGAAGACTTCAAAACTGTTTTCTCCCTGGCACACAGCTGTACACGTGTGGCATGCATCATTTCCAGAGGACATGATAACAATCTATCTGTTCTAGGAGCTACACCAAGCACACAGAGATGATTAGCTCTGGCACACCAGATAAACATGTCAAAATAAGAGAAGCATTTTTTCCCCTTAAACAAGAAAAGGCAATGTGCTAGGAAATGTTCTTTAAGGTGGATAAAACATATAGCCATAATTAAGGTTCTGTAATAAACTCTTAATTTAAGCCAACCTGTATTGGCCCCGGATATAACCATCTGGTGAGAGGGTCGTGAATTTGGAAATGAAATTCTAGTGTTTAAAATAAGCCTTCAGGTCTTCACTTCTCAAGAACTTTCTGATCTATTCTCCTCCTCTACCACTTAGTCCACTACCATCTACTATAAAATTCCCTATCCATCATGTTTATTCTGTATTTAATGCAACCCAGAAAATATTATGTCAGGTTTTTAATTGTAGATATATTTTAACTGCTCAAAGATATTTTGAGGATACTTCTCCTGATGGTTTCTTTGAATCCACTGGGGGTGGGGGAGTAATTTCCTATTTTCTGTGAAGAAAAGAAACAATCTCTAGTGTCATTAGATGGGAAAAATTTCAAAATTTGGGGTCAGAAGGAAAAGAAACTAAGTAGAGTGAAAATTCCTTGTTGTCTACAAATGCCGTTCTTGGTGATAAATTCCACGGATTTTAAGGCGAAGCATCAATTTTATATGAGATCTTCATGAAGGCAAAAGAAAATTTAAACTTTTATTGTAAGATACACTTGCATTTCAGAACCATTAAAATGGAGAGGCAGATGATGAGCTTCTGAGAGGCAAGAAAGTACAGTTTTGTTCATTTTTTTTTATTGTCTTGTGATGAAATTGTATCATTTAGCATACGGAAACCAGAATTTACTTCTGAGTTCACTCAGTTGCAGAGTGAACATCATTGCGTTTGTCAATATGACCATAAAACGTTTCCAGCCCAAGTGCAGTGTAGACAGAGAAAAAGTCAGACTGAGTAAAAACAGAATGGCAAGGTATCCAGGCTCATCAAGGAAGCTGTTCCCCGGGCCAGGATAATGGCAACTCCCCACAATTACCTGAGACACTGGCAGGCCATGCCTTCGAAGTAAAAACCTTTCCCTAGAGTGGGCACTCTTGATTCTTCCAACACAATCCAAAGTAAGAAGCACGCAGTGAGAGAGACTTAGCAAGTGAGTATTGCTAAGATAGAAGGATACCACATAAATTCAAGACTCTGTAGGCTCAAAAGAATTAGTAAGCAATTGAATTCCTTTCTACAATAAAAATTACCACTTTTCAGAGCAACATTACAGAAAGCAGTCACTATAATCCACCATCAGCAATGTCCACTAAAGTATAACTTAATATCCATAGATATGGGAAAATATGGCGCACAGTAAAAAACAGCCACTTAGTGGAAACATACCTTCAAGTGACCTGCATGTTGGATTTGACAAACTTTCAGGCAGCTTTTATAAATACTATATGTTCAAAGAATTTTTAAAAATTCAGGAAAAGATGCTTTTAATGAAAAAGGGGAACATTGTTCAGATAAATCACAATTTTTAAAAAAGAAAATTCTAGAAGTGAATAGTGAAATATCTACAATTTAAAAAATTATTACATGAGTTTAACAGCAGAATGGAAGTGACAGAAGAGTCAATAAACTTGAAAAAGTATCAGTAAAAATTATCCAATTTTCAGAAATGCTCAAAAATGAAGAAAATAGACAAAGCCTCAGGGATCCACAGAATGATTTCATTGTAACATACATAAAGTAAGTACACAGAGGATAACAGAATAGGAATGGGGTAGAAAAAACTTACGGGCATGCAAGAGCTGAAAATCTGCCAAATTTGATGAAGAAGAAGCCCATGTGTGACAACTACTAGGAAAATCATATAAGACACAGCAGAGGAAAACTGTTAAAAGCCAGACAGAAAGGAACTCTGGAAGCACTCAAGGTGATAGAGGGGGCACATTACAGTCAAGGAGAACAACTGGATTTATTTCTGATTTATCAGAAATGAAGGAAGCCTAGAAATGATGGAACAACCTCTTCAAAGTCCTGAAAGAAAATTAGATCTAGTAATAGGATCCTTTAAAAGTGAGAGTGGACAAGGAGTAAAGTAAGGCTGAAACAGTGCTGCACAGTAGATACGATCTGAGATGGGTGAAGGCTGATGTTACACAGATGCTCCACTCCATACAGAAGGAAGAAGGTGACAGGAATGGTGAGTTAGTATGTAAATACCAACCAGTGCTTCTTCCTTCCCATCATTTCCTTGAAACCGCCCCCCCCCACCAAACTCCAGGTAGTCTGGAGGGAATATGAGCTCATATAAATGCCTGAAGATACTGAAGCCATACAGAGTGGCGCTAATAACCAGTGGGGAAAAATGTTATCTTCCCATCATCTTTAAGTACACTTGTCAGAACAGTAACTCTCTTATTATTGATTACATGCATGTACAGAAAATGAAAAACAATGGTTAAATGAGTATTGAGTTGGTTTACTGTAAATCAAAATATTAAGAACATGGAGAATTGTTGTTATAGAAATAAATTATTAAAAGTGGTTTGAAAAGTTCTCAGAGTGAGTATTTTGCTGCCTTTGACACCTTTCATACTTCTTGTTAAGCGTGGGACCATTTTCTAGTCCAGACTTTGTGAGCTGAGGCATGAGTATCTTTGAGAGCCCCTGTGATGCGTGTGGCAGTATTTCTTACTCCTAAGACATCATAGCTCTTTTCCTCAGAGCTAGCAAGTTACCACAGAATTCCCTCACTTCCGTTACCATCCTTAGGTACTCACATATCTAGGGCCACAATGTCAATGCTTCTTAGTTGTTTCTTCTCCAACTTCGTTGACCTGTGATCCAGATTCTACCCCGGCCCTATTTTCTTTTCCTTCCTTTTATGTGCTTTTGTCATTGTTGGCCAACTTCCTCTTTCATTAAATATGATTTGAAAAGAAAAAGAAAGTTCACTACGGATTTTTTAGAAGTGCTATGTAAGGTTGTCACTGGAAACAGTGGGAAGACTGGGGACAAGGAGACTTTGCAGCTGTGCCTAAAATAAGCAGCAGATGCAAAGTGATGTTTCCTATAGACTGTGGAAGAAGTGACCTGAGTGGCCCCTTCATGATGTGTACCTGCCATTTATGTTGTGATTTGTAAACTGACGGGTAGCAGCAATTTTATGTCTTGTGAAGTCATGGTCCATAAATACACCACAGCATCTGAAATAATCAATCTCAGTAGAGGCAAGCTGACAGTTAGGACCTGGCATGTCCTTTGAGCCCCATGTGTTAGACCTTGGTCCCCTGCCTGGTGCTATCAGGAGATGGGACCCTGGGCGTGTGCAGCCTCATGGGAAGTCTTTAGGAGTGAGGTGTGTCCACTTAAAAAGTGTCTTCCTCTGCTTTCTCTTTCATTTTGCAACTATGAGATAAGTGATTTTTCTCTAAATTTAAGGTTTTATTTCTCTGGAGTTTAGAAATTAAGAATTTACGTTATCAGTGAAATCAATAGATCACAGATAGACAATTTCCGGATCTTCTCTCTGGCATGAACACCTGTAGATGCAAATGAGTTCTAGAAAGTAGGACAGCTTTTATAGAGTGGAATATTTCTATAGGAAACTTGGTGTGGGAATGTGATGAGGGGAAGGAATAAATATGATACAGAAAGAAAATAAAAGAGCATGTATAAGG